>CAUYPK010018680.1:0-11826 GCA_963574355.1 Loris lydekkerianus
AAAAAAAAAAAAGTTAGTGATCAACCCAGAAATACAGGAAGAAATGTAGACCCTACCTTATCCCCAACCTTCACCTTACTGACCAAGATGTATAATCATTTCTCTAACCATTGAACTATACCATTGCCCTTGCCACCTTCCTCTTTCCTTCCCAGTCCATCTTAGGTTAGCCACTGGTTCTCACCTGGATGAGACTTTGATTGGGTAGAAGGTAGGAGAAACTAGACCACAGCTCAGGGCAACCTCAAACTCCTGGGCTCAAGCGATTCTCTTGCCTCAGCCAGGACTACAGGCACCTGCCACAACACCGGGCTATTTTTTGTTGCAGTTGTCATTGTCATCTAGCAGGCCCAGGCCAGGTTCAAACATGCCAGTCTCAGTGTATGTGGCTGGTGCCGTAACCACTGTGCTATGAAAAACGTCCAGTTGTGCTCCTCAGAGTGCACGCAGCCGTGGGCTGTTTCATTCACCGTGTGTACATGCAGTTCACACTCTGGATAGTTTCTCACATCTCTAAGGGTCATACGTTTTTAACTCTCTCTAGGAATTACTGGGGGGAGCATGCCTATTCCCATTGCCACCCACCACGGCGCTCCCCCACATGCATTGTGTAACAAGCCATACTAGCCTCAGACCTCATCTCCTCTCTTCTCACCCAATCCTTCTGCACTGCTGCCCAAGAGAATCTTCTAGGAATCTTCCCTCAGTTTTTCCTCATCTCAACAGGACAGGCAAGGTTCTCCAAGCTTCCGCCTGGCCTCTCCCCAGTGCTTGCGCGCACACACGGAACTATTACTAGTCTTGGGAATGTGCTATTTCTCCCTCCACTGTGCCTGCATAAAAGAACTATTTACATTATTCCCCCTGCCAGGAAGTGCCTCAGTCCCCACTCCTGCTCCTTCTGATGACTTCCAGTTTACCTTTAAAGGATCAGCAGCACCTCCTCCTCCTTTGTGCTGCCTTTGCCATCTCCTCTCCTCCTGAAAAAGAAGCACACAGATTCTAGCACACTAAAAAAATTAGCCAGGGGCGGCCCTGTGGCTCAAAGGGATAGGACGCGGGTCCCATATGCGGGGGGTGGCAGGTTCAAACCCAGCCCCAGCCAAAAAGCACACACACACACACACACACAAAAAAAAATTAGCCAGACGTGATGGCATTAGCCAGGCTAAGACAGGAGGATTGCTTGAACCTGGGATTTGGAGGCTGCAGTGAGCCGTGATCATACCCCTGCACTCCAGGCTGCTGAGCGACAAAGCAAGACTCTGTTTCAAAGTAGAACAAAACTGTATTTCCAGTGTAGGATAGGGTTTGGTACATAGTAGTTATTCAATAAATGTTTGTGGTAAGAAGACTTAATGGAATGACTTGTAATCTAGTTGAGAAAAGACAACTTTTTTACATGTAACAGGTGTTTACAAAGCAATGTTGACAAGTGGCTAGACTATGAAGTCCTATCTCAGCCTGAGATTCTGTGATCTTATACACAAATGCCAATGAATTTAGAGCACTCTGTGCTCTGAGGTGATGTAACACAAAGACATTATCAGCATTGGGTATGATTAATTTGGATTAATAGTGCTCAACCTGGGCACTATCCACACTTTGGGGCCAGATCAGCCTGGGGACAGATCGTCCTTTGTGCGGGGCTGTCCCATGCTTTGCAGGATATTTAGCAGTATCCCTGGCCTCCACCTATTAGATCAATGGTTCTCAACCTTCCTAACGCCGCGATGTACTTTCATTATTAAAAAGGGGTTGCGACCCACAGATTGAGAACCACTATACTAGATGGTGATAGCAACTCCCAGTTTTGATGGTCAAAAAATGCCTCTAGGCTGGGCACTGTGACTCATGCCTATAATCCCACCACTCTGGGAGGCTGCAGCAGGTGGATTACCTGAACTCACAGGTTCAAGACCAGCCTGAACTAGAGCAAGACCCTGTCTCTAAAAATAGACAAGTGTGGCAGGTACCTACTGTCCCAGCTACCCAGGAGGCTGAGGCAAGAGAATGGCTTGAGCCCAAGAGTTTGAGGTCGCTGTGAGCTGTGATGCACGGCACTCTACCAAGGGCAACAAAGTGAGACTCTGTCTCAAAAAAAAAAAAAAAAAAAAGAAAGTGCTGCTAAATGTGGTGGTTCAGGCCGTAATCCCAGCACTTACTTGGGATATTTTTTAGAGATTGGCTCTGGCTTAGGCTGCCTGAGATCAAGGGTTCAGGACAAGCCTGAGTCAGAGCAAGACCCCCTGGTTCTAAAAATAGCTGGGTGTTGTGGCGGGTTAATTGCGGGTTGAGGATAAGAGAGGCTGAAGAGGGAGGAAAAAGAAATGAAAAGAGAAAAGAAAAAAAGAAAAGTTGCTGTGTGCAGCTAGGACTAAATCCCAGAAGGGAATTTAGGCAGACAGAACATACCACACAGTTGTCCCACCCAAGAGATATATATTAACCAGTAAGTACTTTCTTTGTTGTTGAGGACTACCCTGAAGACAGTAAAAGCCCCTGGCACTGCAGCTTGCAATGTACACAGGCCACACAGACTCCTAAGGCTATAGAAAGCCCTGGGCCAAGCTTTACAGGCACTTCCAGCAAGCAGCCTTTGGCATACAGGAAATAGGGACTGTAGAAAGGCTACAGACAGGGCACTAATGGCATCTACTTCTGCCACATTCAAAGAAAAGGAATTGCAATGGCGTCAGACTTCACACAGCAAATACTCCAGGAGCAAGAATACCGTGGAGCAAAAAAAAAAAAGAATACAGTGGAGCAATGCCTTTGAAGGTTCTTAATGACAATTATTTCTCCTATTTATTTATTTAGAGACAGAGCCTCAAGCTGTCACCCTGGGTAGAGTGCCATAGCATCACAGCTCACAGCAACCTCCAACTCCTGGGCTCAAGTGATTCTTCTGCCTCCACCTCCCAAGTAGCTGGGATTACAGGCTCCTGCCACAACACCTGGCCATTTTTTGGTTGTAGCCATCATTATTGTTTGGCAGGCCCGGGCTGGATTCGAATGTGCCAGCTCAGGCGTATGTGGCTGGCACCTTAGCCACTTGAGCCACAGGCACCGAGCCTATTTCTCCCCTTTAATTCTTATTTTTGGGGGGGTCAAGTGATCCTCTTGCCTCGGTTTTTCTGTTTGTTTGCTTGTTTTTGAGACAGAGTCTCACTATGTCGCCTTCAGTAGGGAGCCGTGGAGTCACAGCTCACAGTAACCTCAAATTCCTGGACTTAAGCGATTCTCTTGCCTCAGCCACCCAGTAGCTGGGACTACAACCTCCAGCTATTTTTTTTTTTCTTTTTGCAGTTTTTGGCCAGGGCTGGGTTTGAACCCACCACCTTTGGCATAGGGGGCCGATGCCCTACTCCTTTGAGCCACAGGCATTGCCCACCCCCAGCTATTTTTTATTGCAGTTGTCGTGTTTAGCAGGCCCTGACCGGGTTCAAACCCACCAGCTTCAGTGTATGTGGCTGGCACCGTAAATACTGTGCTGTGGGCACCGAGCCTTTTTCTGTTTTTAGTACAAATGGGGTCTCACTTTTGCTCAGGCTGGTCTCAAACTCATGAGCTCAAGCTATCTACCTGCCTTGACCTCCCACAGTGCTAGGATTACAAGTGTGAGCCAAATAGACCGGCTCCCCAATTATTCTTTTTTTTTTTTTTTTTTTTTGAGAGCGAGAGAGAGAGAGAGAGAGAGAGAGAGAGAGAGAGAGAGTTTTATTTTGCCACCCTTGGTAGAGTGCTGTATCTTCACAGCTCACAGCAACCTCAAACTCTTGGGCTCAAGCAATTCTCTTGCCTCACCCTCCCAAGTAGCTGGGACTACAGATGCCCTCCATAATGCTAGGCTATTTTTAGAGACCCTGGCTCAGGCTAGCTTCGAACTCCTGAGCTCACGTTCGAATCCAGCCCAGGTCTGCCAAATAATGATGGCTACAACCAAAAAATGGCCAGGTGTTGTGGAAGGCGCCTGTAGTCCCAGCTACTTGGGACCCCATATACACAGGTGGTGGGTTCAAACCCAGCCCCAGCCAAAAAATGCAAAAAAACAAAAACACACAAAAACAACAACAAAAAAAGAGGGGCAGTGCCTGTGGCGCAAAGGAGTAGGGCACCGGCCCCATATGCCGGAGGTAGCAGTTCAAACCCAGCCCCGGCCAGAAACTTCAAGGAAAAAAAAAAAAAAAAAAAAAGGCTTGGCACCCATAGCTCAGTCGTTAGGGCACCAACCACATACACCAGGGCTGGTGGGTTCAAACCTGGTCCGGGCCAGCTAAATAACAACAACAACTGTAACAAAAAATATATAGCCAGGTATTATGGCAGGTGCCTGTCATCTCAGCTACTTGGGAGGCTGAGGAAAGAGAATTGCTTTTTTTTTTTGAGATAGAGTCGCACTTTGTTGCCCTCGGTAGAGTGCTGTGACATCACAGCTCACAGCAACCTCTAACTCCTGGGCTTAGGCGATTCTCTTGCCTCATCCTCCCGAGTAACTGGGACTACAGGCAGCCGCCAGAATGCCTGCCTATTTTCTTTTTTTTAATAGTGGGTGTTTTTTTTTGTAGTTTTTGGCCGGGGCTGGGCTTTAACCCACCACCTCTGGCATATGGGACCGGCGCCCTACTCTGTTGAACCACAGGAGCTGCCGCCTGGCTATTTTTTTGTTGCAGTTTGGCAGGGGCCAGGTTCAAACCCACCACCCTAGGTATAGGGGGCGGGCGCCTTACCCACTGAACCACAGGCACTGCCTGAGATCGCTCTTAAGCCCAAGAGATTGAAGTTGCTGTGAGCTGTGATGCTACAGCACTCTACCAAGGGAGACATAATGAAACTCTGTCTCAAAAAGGAAAAAAAAGAAAGAAAGAAAAGAAAAATATGGACAGGATGATAATCTGACAGCTTTTACCACAGAGAAAGATTCATTAAGAAGCAGTGAAAGATGTAGAAAGACTTGTTTAGATATTCAAGAAAATCAAGAAAATGAGAACAAACGCAATTTTTTTAACTCCAGGAAAAACAAAACGTATGAGTACAAGAAAGAAATTGTACTCATCTTACACTACTTAGTTTAGCTGCAATAATGTAGTCTCTTAACATTAATTTGAAAAAGAAAGACCACACTGTATTCATATTGAAAGGAGGAAGGGCAGAGGAAAGCCCTACATTCTTGTTGACCATACTACAAAGTAAATATTATCTAAAGTTAATGAATCAAGAATCCACATCAATCAAGAATAAGATTATTTTTTAGATAAAGTGAATACCAGAAAAAAAAACACATTGGGGGCAGCGCCTGTGCCTCAGTGAGTAGGGCGCCAGCCCCATATAATGAGGGTGGCAGGTTCAAACCCTGGCTCTGGTGGAACTGCAACAAAAAAATAGCTGGGCGTCATGGTAGGCACCTGTAGTCCCAGCTACTTGGGAGGCTGAGGCAAGAGATTCGCTTAAGCCCAGGAGTTGGAGGTTGCTGTGAGCTGTGATGTTATTGCACTCTACCCAGTGCCATATCTTGAGGCTCTGTCTCAAAAAAAAAAAAAAAAAAAAGAACACATTGGAAGTAGATGCCTCTGAGCAGCAGGGTCATGACTAGGGAAAGGAAATGTTGTTTTCTTTATAGTACTATTTTATTTTTAAAACTGTGTATACATTAACTTGGTAAAATTAAAATTAAAGAAATTTTAAGATAATTGTGGTAATAAAGAGAAAAGCTTTTTTGCATTACCTAAAGATAAAGGTAATTATTTTATTTATCAGCCCTGATAAGAAACAGAGAAAGGCACTGTAAAACAAAAAATATTTATTTTGGACTAGAGCATTGCAATGGAGATACGCATGCCCAACATGTGTATTCAAGGAGATAAAGAAAGACAAATGTTCCTAAAGGAAAACAAATGAGGAAACTGACACAATTGTTTGAAATAATTACTCTTGGGGCAGCACCTGTAGCTCAGTGGGTAGGGCACCAGCCACATTCACCCAGAGTGGCAGGTTCAAACCCGGCCCTGCCAGCTAAACCAACAATGACAACAGCAACAATTAAAAAAAATAGCCGGTAGCCCCCAGGTGTGGGGGTGGGCTCCTATAGTTCCAGCTGCATGGGAGGCTGAGGCAAGAGAATCACCTAAGCCCAAGAGCTGGAGGTTGCTGTGAGCTGTGACACCACAGCACTCTACCGTGGGCAATAAAGTGAGACTCTGTCTCTTTAAAAAAGCCGGGTATTGTGGCAGGTGCCTATAGTTCCAGCTACTTGGGAGACTGAGGCGAGAGAATTGCATAATCCCAAGAGTCTGAGGTTGCTGTGAGCTGTGACGCCATAGCACTCTACTGAAGGCAACCTAGTGAGACTCTGTCTCAAAAAAAAAAGGCTCAGCACCTGTAGCTCAAGCTGCCAGGGCACCAGCCACATACACCAGAGCTGGTGGGCTCGAATCCAGCCTGGGCCCACCAAACAACAATGATGACAACTACAACCAAAACAAAAAATAGCCGGGTATTGTGGCAGGCGCCTGTAGTCCCAGCTACTTGGGAGGCTGAGGCAGGAGAATCTGAAACCCAAGAGTTGGAAGTTGCTGTGAGCTGTGATACTAGAGCACTCTACCCAGGGCAACGGCTTGAGACTCTATTTCCAAAAAAAGAAAGAAAGAAAGAAAAGAAAGAAAGAAAGAAAGAAATAATTACTCTTGGCTACAAAATCAATAACAAAGTAGACACCACTTCAAGGTTAGACAGGCAGTTGCTGAGCAGACCTCCTTGAAGAAGTATCTTTTCTGTAAGGTGGCTAAGGCCTTTAGACAAGGTTGTGGTGTTTGCCATCTTTTGTGATAGTTTTGTTTTTTTTTTTTGAGACAGAGTCTCATTATGTCACCCTTGGTAGAGTGCTGTGACGTCACAGCTCACAGCAACCTCCAACTCTTGGACTTAAGTGATTCTCTTGCCTCGGCCTCCCAAGTAGCCGGGACTACAGGTGCCAGCCCCAACACCCAGATAGTTTTTGTGGCAGCTGTCATTGTTTAGCTGGCCTGGGCCAGGTTCAAACCTGCCAGCCTCAGTGTATGTAGCTGGTGCTGTAACCACTGTGCTACAGGCGCTGAGCCTCAAGCAATACTCTTATCCTCCTGAGTAGCTGAAACTATAGGCACACAGCACAATGTCCAGCTAGTTTTTCTATTTTTAGTAAGAGACAGGGTCTCACCTTGTTCAGGCTGGTCTTGAACTCTTGAGCTCAGGTAATCCACCTGCCTCAGCCTCCCAGAGTGCTAGAATTACAGGTGAGAGACACCACACCCAGCCCAACTTACTAACATCTTGATGTTGGATATCTAGCCTCCAGAACTTGGAGAAAATGAATTTCTATTGTTTAAGCCACCCAGTCTGTGTGGTTTTTTTCTTTTTTTTGAGACAGAGTCTCACTTTGTCATCCTCAGTAGAGTGCTATAGAGTCATAGCTCACAGCAACCTCAAACTCTTATGCTCAAACGATTCTCTTGCCTCAGCCTCCCAAATAGTTGGGACTACCCGAGCCTGCTAAAACACCCGGCTATTTTTTAGAGATGGGAATCTTGCTTTGGCTCAGGTTTATCTCGAACCTCTGAGCTCAGGCAATCCACCCACCTCAGTCTCCCAAGTGCTGGGATTATGAGTGTGAGCCACCATGCCCAGACTCAGTCTGTGGTATTTGGTTATGGCTGCCTTAGCAAACTAATACAACAATCTAAATGAAAAGTAATTCGCCTAGAGTTTTCTTTAGTCTAAAGAAAAATTTCCCTGTGCTTCTCCAAACCCTCTAAACAAACAACAATTAAGAGGTAGTAAATCTATGGTGCATATTTTTATCTATCATAATAAAAAGAAAAAAAAAAAAAAAAAAAATGAGGTAGTAAAAATCTCGACTCAGCGCCTATAGCTCAGTGGTTGGGGCACTGGCCATATATCTCGGAGCTGGTGGGTTCGAACCCAGCCTGGGCCTGCTAAACAATGACAACTATAACAACCACCACCAAAAAAATAAATAAATAACCAGGCATTGTGGCGGGCACCTATAGTCCCAGCTACTTGGGAGGCTGAGGCAAGAGAATCGCTTATCCCCAAGAGTTTAAGGTTGCTGTGAGCTGGGACAACATAGTACTCTACCAAGGGCAACATAATGAATCTGTCTCAATAACGAAAAAAAAAAAGAGGTAGGAAAAATCTATTATGAATTATTGAAACTGCTTAATTATTTGAGTATGGGAAGTTGGTGAGCTATTGTCAACTATTTTTCCTTTTGTTGAGCCATAGAAAGTTTCAGACAAGACCAACTTATCCATTTGGCGCTGTGGGCAGACTCCAGAGCCCACAAGCTTTTCCCCAGAATACAGGAAAAAATATCTGAAATCTGGACAGGGCTGGACAGCTGAAAGGACAGCAACACTAATGGAGAAAAATCAACTACCTAACCAAAAAAAAGGAAAAAAAATCACAAAACAACTGTCCCTTTCTTTGATCACCTGTTTTAAGAGTAAACACCTGTGTCTTTAAGAGTTCTGTTTTATAGCACTGGAAGGACACTGAATTCCAGAAAGACTGCATCTCTCTAAAACCCCCTTCATTTGCCAGAGCACATTCCAAAGACCTAATAAAGCCAGCCTCATAGTAGGGGGGAAAAAAAAGGAGGAACAAGCATAGCTGCACAGCCAACTCCTGTTATCGGTCTGCAGAGGAAAAAGCCACTTTTTCCCTTTAAAATCCCAAGCCATTTTTCCTCAGCTGTGGGTACTTTCCTTCCTTTCTTTGCTGCCATGCCATTTTCCCCTCTCTTCCTTTCTCTTTCTCTTTCACTCTCTCTCCCCATAAGAGAAAGTAAAATGAAGTAAAATAAACTCTTTACTTCTTACAATTTTAATCCTTGTATGAGAAATCCTTTTCAGCCTGCAACATGACTCTCGTCAACCCTTTCAGCAGCTATTGGTTCTAACTAAGAAAATAGGACTACATAATTAAGAGATTATTTTATTAAATTCATATGTAAACTTAATCATTAATTTTAAAATTTAAAACATATAAAGCAGCCAAGTACGGCAGCTCACGCCTGTACTAGAACTCTGGGAGGTCAAGGCAGGTGAGGTCAGGATTCGGAGACCAGCCTGAGCAAGAACAAGACCCCCACCTCTACTAAAAACAGAAAAACTAGTCAGGCATAGTGGCAGGCACCTGTAGTCCCAGCTACTCAGGAGGCTGAGGCAAAAGGATTACTTGCACCCAAAAGTTTGAGGTTGCTATGACCTATGATGACCCCATGGCACTCTACCCAGGGCAACAAAGTAAGACTCTGTCTCAAAAAAAAAAAAAAAAAAAAATTGGATATGAGTGCATCTTCATATTTCACATGACACAGGACCCCCTTTCCTTCCATTCCCTAAATACCTGCCTCCTTCTGTTCCAAATCACAAACAATGATTCAGAAAGCCTGGGGCAATGGCTTGCATAAGGAAGGAGTAGAGGTTAATGAGGGCAAAGTTTCTAGGGGTTCAGAGGATGAGAAACTGAGAAAAGAAGAAAGCATAAATAGACCATGTATAATATATATGTAAACACATATACAAAATGTAGATGCACACTTTGAAATATAGGTGACAGATTTAATAAGTGAAAGATTTACTATCTCATTTCCACATCTAGAGGCAGGTGGCTTCCAGGATTAAGAGCAGCTCCTGGCTGACAACCGGCAAGAAAACCACAACCTCAGTCCTATGGACCATAAGGAGGTGAATTCAGTGGACAACAGAAGGTGACTAGAAGCAGATTATACCACAAGAAGGTCTCCAGATTGTAAATGAGTCCAAGCTGTCAAGAAAGAAGGCGTTGGTAGCCAGCTGTGGTGGCTCACGCCTGTAATCCCAGCACTTGGGAGGCCGAAGCAGGTGGATTGCCTGAGCTCACAGGTTCCAGACCAGCATGAGCCACAGCAAGACCCTGTCTCTAAAAAAAAAGAAAGAAAGAAACAAGGTGTTGGGGCAGAGAAAGTGACTTTTATTAGAAGAGCCAGTAAGCCAAGAAAATAGCAGACTAGACTCCTGAAGAACCACATTAAGTTAGTATGAACTTTAGGCTCCTTTTTATGTTAGGGGAATAGGGAATGAGGTGTCTTGCAAGAGATAACTGAGGACCATAGACAACTGGGCATTAGTACCAAAGATCTGAGGAGACTGGGAAACTTCTTTGTTCTTGGTCAGTTAACTTTGGAGGATGATGTTTCTAACATATTTTTACATAGCACTGTTATCTGTGAACATACTTTCCTTATTTCCCAGGAGTTAGTTTTGGAAAAGGGATGGTTATTATCTTTTAGAATTGAACTATAAACTAATTTTTTTTTTTTTTTTTTTTTGGAGACAGAGTCTCACTCTGTTGCCCTGCATAGAGTGCTGCGGCATCATAGCTCACAACTCAGCCAGTTTTTCTGTTGTGTAGACATGGGGTCTTGCTCTTGCTCAGGCTGGTCTCAAACTCCTGAGTTCAAGTAATCAGCCCACCTTGGCCTCTCAAGAGTGTTAGGATTACAGGCCTGAGACACTGCACCCACCCATTATTACTTTTTTTTTTTTTTTTTTTGAGACGGAGTCTCACTATGTCACCCTCAGTAAAGTGCCATGGCATCACAGCTCATAGCAATCCCAAACTCTTGGGCTTGAGCAATTCTCTTGCTTCAGCCTCCCAAGTAGCTGGGACTATAGGCACCACCACAATCCAAAATATATATTATTTTATATGTATACATACAGGGTCTTACTCCATTGCCCAGGACAGAATGCAGTGGCATCATGATAGCTCACTGTAACCCCACACTCCTGAGGTCAAGTGATCCTTCTGCCTCAGCTTCCTGTGTACCTGGGACTATAAGGTACATGCCACCATACCAAACTAATTTAAATTCTTTCTATAGCATAATTAACTAGCCTATTTGCAGAGCTAAATAGAAACTTTTAACCTGAAGGATATTGCAGAGGGTCAGAAGCAAAATAGAGCCAGTTATGCTAAGCCCTCTCACTATTACGAGATATCTTGTGAAAATGCAATCAAGCCAACAACTTAATCATAGTTTTGTTAGACCCTAAGGGCCCTGCTAAGCTATGCCCAGACTCCTGACTCACAAAAATGGTGAGATAAAGAATGTGCATTCTTCTATGGCACAAATTTGTGGTCATTTAGAAATTAATACATGGCAGCTCAACGCCCATAGTTCAGTGGTTAGGGCACCAGCCACATGCACCACGGCTGGTGGGTTTGAATCCAGCCAGGGCCTGCTAAACAACAAGACAACAACAACAACAAAATAGCAGGGCATTGTGGCAGGCAGCAGTAGTCCCAGCTACTTGGGAGGCTGAGGCAAGAGAATCGCTGACGCCCAAGAGTTTGAGGTTGCTGTGAACTGTGATGCCACAGCACACTACCAAGGGCAACAAAATGAGACTTTGTCCCAAAGAAAAAGAAATTAAAACATAGCAAAATAAATTAATACAGTAACCCAAGTTGATCAGAAATAAGATCAGCACTATAAGTCCAGGTCTGTGTTTATTAAATTTTATTTAAATATTAAATAATTTATGCTCTATTTATTATTTTTAATTTTTTTATTTTTTCTTTGTCACCCTTGGTAGAGTGCTGTGGCATCACAACTCATAGCAAGCTCCAGCTCTTGGGCTTAGGTAATTCTCTTGCCTCAGCCTCCCAAGTAGCTGGGACCACAGGCACCCGCCACAACACCCAGCTATTTTTTTGTTGCAGTTTCACTGGGCCAGGTTTGAACCTGCCATCCTCAGTATATGGGGCCAGCGCCCTACTTAC
>CAUYPK010018681.1:0-10264 GCA_963574355.1 Loris lydekkerianus
TTTTTTTCATGTGTTTGTAGATTTTGCGCCTGTCTTCTTGAGAGAAGTTTCTCTTTAAGTCCCTTGCCCACCCTGAAATGGGGTCACGTGTTCTTTTCTTGCTAATAAATTTGAGTTCTCTGTGGATTCTGGTTATTAGACTCTTATCGGAGGTCTTGGTGGCCTGTGGGGTGTATTATAGGAGCAGGGAAAGGGAGGCCAGCTGGCCATGCCTGCTGACAGGTGGAGGAGGAGAAAGCCTCAGGTGGAGGCTTTCCCACCTCAGAGAAAGATGCTATTTGGTCCCTTCACAGGTGGCACTGGCCCCTAAGCCTGGGTGGTGGGAATGTAAATTTTCATAGCCCCCCTTGGGGGGGCTTCTGAGAAGAGTCCATCAAAATTGACATTGTGTGCTCATGTGTCAGGGTCCTAAGGCTGCAGTCACAGGTGACCATGCACATGGTGGCTTAAAACAATAAACATTTATCCTGCCACAGTTCTGTAGGGCAGAAGGCTAAAATCAAGGTGTGGGCGGGGCTCTGAGGGTGGGAGCAAGTCTTCTGTGCCTCTCTCCTGGCCTCTAGTGGCTGTCAGCCATTCTGGTGCCCTGGGCTTGTAGGTGCCTCACGCCTATCTTTGCCCCATTATCACATGGCCATCTCTTCCTCTGTGTCTCTGTGCTCACTGACATTTTCCAGTCTTTGTATCGGGGACCCACTCACGTTGGATGAGAGGTCCATCCTACTCTGGTGTGGCCTCATCTGAATTAATTACATCTGCAACAGTCCTGTTGCCAGTAAAGGATACACTGTGAGGAACCAGGAGTCAGGACTTCAATATGTGGATTATGGGAGGACACAGCTCAATCTGTAACATTATTTTGTTGTTATTACTGATTATTGAATAAGCTAGTCTTGCCCACTGATAACTCCCTGGGCTACCATGGGAAAGGCAGGCAGCTGGGCCATTCTGGGCTCCAGCAGGGGGGTCTTTGCTGGGTCTCCATCTCCAGGAACGGGTCCTCTATTTTCTTTGTGACAATAACCCTGGTTTTTAATCAGCCCCTGCTTGGGTGCCTGACCATGGGAGGTGGGGCACTGGCTTGGCTTGGAAGCCTGGCCCTGGGAAGTCTTAGTTTTCTTATCTGTCTAATGGGCTTACATGACCCTGGCCTGGGAGTCAATTGACCACAGAATCACACAACTGTGTAGTAACAGCTGGATACAGGCAGAGAGCAGTCATTACAGCAGTTCAGTGGGGGAGAGGGATGTGGCTTGGACCCCTGGGCTCACGTAGGTGCCAAGGGGGTCATCATAGGGAAAGCAGATCCAGGGCAAGTCACAGTGTCAGTGGTGGATAGAACCCTCCTCCTCCCAGTCCTATATCCTGCCCTACTCATGCCAGTATACATGAAAGTGGCACATACAAAGTGCACCATAAATGCTCCAGAGCTGTTCTATCACAGAGTCAGCTCATAAAAGGTGCTCAGGGAATGCTCCAGAGACTGTCTGAGTATGGCCCCAGCACACAAAAGGTGTTCCACAAATGGTCCACGAACTGTACTCAGCATGGAGCCAGCATACAGAAGGTGCTCAGTGAACCACATTGCATCAAGTCCATTGTTCTGAGCCATACACTCATTTCTTATTTTGTGTGTGTGTGGGTCTACAAAGTAATAATTTGGATCTTGGGGGGAAAGTCTTTGGTGTGTGTTAGTTGTGTTCAATCTTTTCTGATAGGCTGTGCTTGGCAAGACCAGGGCGAGCTGTCCACTCAACCAGTTCTGAGCCCGGGAACTGGTCCTGCTTGCTGGCCTGAGAGCCAGTGTGTGTGGCTCCTACTCCCAGCTCTGGATGCCTCTTCCCCACCCAGCCAACCATTGCTTGTCTTCCCAGCCTGACTCATGTCCCTGTACACAGAGTCACGTCATGGCCGAGCCAGCTGCTTTTGAGTCAACCAGGGCTGGGTTGAGCCCCCTCCCACCTGGGGATCTCATTTTCTGACCTTCATGACACTGTAGCTTTTCCATCCATAACATGGGAAACATCTCCAAATGGTGCTCCAGTGAGTATCAAACAGGCGATGACACTTTGAAGATTTTCCAAAAACATCAGGAGTGTTTATTTTTATGGTAAAGTCACCTAGCAATTCCACATGTGGATCTGAGCCAAAGCAAACATGTTCATGGGCAGAGTTAATGTAACAGCCCATGCAGGAGTGTCCGATTGGGGAACTCCATGTGCACGTTCACCCAGGGGAATACTATTTAGCTGTGAAGACAGCCAATTGCTGTATTCAGCAACATGGGCGAATCTCACAAAAAACACGGTGAGCAAAACAAGCCAGTGTGCTGTATGAGTTTGTTGAGAGCAAGTTCAAGGACAGGCATAAGGCCTGATGACAATGCCAGAGGGTGTTTCCTCCAGGGAAAGGTACCCACTGGGGAGGGGCATAAGGACACTTTCTAGGGGCTGGGAATTGAGCTATTGCTCTTCCTGGGTGGTGATTATGTGTATTCGGATGTAAAAATTCATCAAGTTGTCCCCTTGGAGAGCTACATTGGATGTAAGTTATACTTTTGAGAAAATACAAAATAGAAAATGATCTCGACATTTAGTGAAGTTTTGTAACAAACACCACAGTGGGATTAGGCACAAAATATTGGATGGTCCAGAAACATTTAATAATCAGAAAGAGAGGGCAGAGGAAGGGGGAACTATTCTTTTCCTATTAGGAGGGGGAAAGGTGTTCAGGCCTCTTGGGAATTCTAGCTGGAGCTGCTTCCCAGCTGAGCTTTCTGGAATTCTGCTTCTCGTTCCAGGTTCATGAACCACCGAGTTCCTCCCCACAAGAGGTACCAGCCAACGGAGTACGAACATGCGGCCAACTGCGCCACCCACGCTGTGAGTCTGCTCGTGGGGGGCTCAGGGCTGAGATGGGGACACTTCCAGTTGGGAGAAGGGAAGGCAGCTTCTTCACCTGTGGAGAAATTCAGCTTGTCCCAGTGGCCTGTTCCTCAGGTCTTCTGTGGCCCTCAGAAGAGTGAGTAGGATCTTGAGGGAAGGCCATTGGGTAAACTGGACTGTGGTGCTGAGCATGCCTCAAGAACCTTCCACGGTTCCCTGGTACCTAGTGCAGCATCTGGTCACTCTGGTAAGCTCCCCCCATGTCTGAGCCCATCTGTCCGCCTACCTCTTGTATCCATGCTCTTGCACTTGAACCACTGTTTCCTAACTAGAAGGGACAACTCCATGCCTTCCCACATGCTGTTCCCTCTGCCTGGAATACTCACTGTCTCCACTCCAACCTCACCTGTGGAAGCCTTTTCCTCATTCATGGTCTTCATGAAATGTACCCCCAAAGCCCTCTATCTTCCCAGACACTAGGAGGCTCTGAGTGTGCCCTTGCTACCCCCCAGCCATAGCAGCCCCCACTGCTCTGTGTCATGCCGAGTTAGAGAGCACCAGTCCATTGCTCGTTCATTCAGCAAACAGCTCCTGGATGCCCTCAAGTCTCCAGACACTGCTCCAGACCTTGGTGATGCAGATGTGAGTTTAAACTAAATCTCTGGTGCAGGGTGTGGTGGCTCACAACTATAATTCCAACATGTTGGGAGGCTGAGGTGGGGAGGATCACTTGAGGCCAGGAGTTCAAGATCAGCTTAAGCAGCACAGTGAGACCCAGTCCCTACAAAAAAATTTAAAAATTATCTGGGTGTGGAGGAGTGTGTCTGTGTCCTAGCTACTTGGGAGGCTAAGGTGGGAATAATGCTTGAGTCCAAGAATTTGAGGCCACAGTGATCATACCGTTACACTCTAGCCTGGGAGAAGAGTGAGACCCTGTCTCAAACAAACAAAACAAACAAACAAAAAAAAAAAAAAAAGAAAGAAAGAAAAAAAGAAATTATTAAAAATCAGGACAAAAGAATCAGGATCTACAGCACAATGAGAACTATGTCCTTAAATTATGAAGTAGTGTGAATTGCTGCTGTTTATTTTTTAAGGTAATGTAAGATTAAGGAAAGTAATTTTTTTAAGTTTGTAATTCTACTCCCTTCATCAGGGATCCTGTCTTGCCTGTTGCTGTTCAGCCTCCCATGCACAGGTGTATGTGTGGGTGGCTCATGGCCTTTTGTTAAGGAACCGGTCCCTTCTGTGTGTGCCACTGCTGTGGACCATTCCCTATCCATCCCAGTCCTGGTCCATGCAACAAGGTAGCAAGGTTGGCAGGGCACCTCCCTCCTTCTGGAATGTACTTGGGCTTGTTTTATAGAGAAATATCTTTTCATGGAATCCTGGAAGATGTACATGGTTAGGGCTGGACTCCCTGCTGCCCATTTCTCTTCTCTGTAAGCTTCTATAAGCTTTCTTTCCCTCCCTTCCCTCCCCCCCTTTTTTCCTTCCATACACATTTGTTAAGTGCCTACCCAACTGATAACCTGTGTGGCTCATGTCACGTGCGGCAGACAAGGAGTGAATGAGGCTGAGTGAGATATAGGTTGTGGGGACTGCCATGGAGAGAAGGCACAGGGTGTCATGAGAGCAGATAACAGAAGGAGGGACTTGGCCAGACAGGGAGGACAGAGAAGGTGCTCCTACCAGGATTTTTTTTAAAAAAATTTTTGAGTCAGTATCTCTCTCTGTCACCCTGGTATCAGGGTGCAATGGTATCACAGGTCACCGCAGCTTCAAACTTCTTAACTCAAGTGATTCTGATCCTTCTGTCTTAGCCTCTTGAGTAGCTGGAACTACAAGTGCATGTCACCATGCCTGGCTAATTTTTCTATTTTTATTTTTATTTTTTTGAGACAGAGTCTCACTTTCTTGCCCCAGGCTAGAGTGCCATGGTGTCATTATAGCTCACAGTAACCTCAAACTCCTGGGCTCAAGTGATCCTCTTGCCTCAGCCTCCTGAGTAGCTGAGACTATAAGCATGCACCATGATACTCTGCTAGTTTTTTTTTTTTTTTTTTTTTTCTATTTTTAGTAGAAATGGGGTCTTGTTCTTGGTCAGGCTGGTCTCAAACTCCCAATTTCAAGTAATCCACCTGCCTTGGACTCCCAGAGTGCTAGAATTCTGGGTGTGAGCCACCATGCCCAGCTAATTTTCTCTGTTTTTTTTTGTAGAGATGGGGTCTCACTCAGGCTGGTCTTGTACTCCTGGCCTTAAGCAATCTTCCTACCTTGGCCTCTGAGAGTGTTAGGATTAGAGGTGTGAGCCACCATGCCTGGCCCTGAGTGATATTTTAACTGAATCCTGAAGGATGTTGATCAGGAAATAGCCTCCTGACTACTGGAGGGAACAGCATGCTCAGCAAGAGGGAACAGCTTGTACACAGGCCCTTAGACAGGAAAGAGGACAATTGGATGTGGGAACAACCGGATGAAGGCCAGTAAGGTCAGAGCATTTGGTGACCGAGGCACACAGAGCAGGAGGAGACTGGGGACGGGCAAAGTTGGAGGGGTGAGTGCCGCCAGATTGTGCATCTCTTAAGGCAGAGGATTTGGTGATTCCATTCCCTACAGTCGACATGACAGATTGTCTGCTACTCAAGCCCATTTATAAGGTGAACCTTGTGCTGTTCTGGGTCGGACTGTGCCTTCGGGGCACTCCTGTGTAGGAGAGCTTAGGGACATCAGTAAGGACAGTGTGACTTGTGGCACGTCAGACTCCTCTATGTGATGGCTCAGAATGGGCCTGGGGGAACCGGCTACTCACTGGGATGTGGTCCTTAACTGCTTGGTGTGGGGGCCCCTTTCAGTATCTGGTCAAAGATCTCAGCTTGTATTGTCCATGTCAGTAGCCACTGGCCCCTTGTAGCTATTGGAATTTACACTTGAACCCATAAAAATGAAATAAAATAATATAATTCCATCTTCAGTGGACTGGCTACATTTCAAGGGCCTAGTGGCTGCCTCATTGGCCACCACGGTAGGCAGCTCAGGCTGGAGGGCAAGGAGGGGGTGTGGTGGGGGTGGTCAGGAATCTGAGCCCCAGGCATTGCAATACCTGCCCTGCTCCCATCTGCAGTTCTGGATCATTCCCAGCATCCTTGGCAGCTCCAACCTCTACTTCCTGTCAGACGATGACTGGGAGACCATTTCTGCCTGGATCTACGGCCTCGGTCTCTGCAGCCTCTTCGTGGTGTCCACCGTGTTCCACACTGTCTCCTGGAAGAAGAGCCACCTCAGGTGCCTCCCACAAAGCCCACAGGAGGGGGTGTGGTGGGCGGGGGCCCATGGGGTCAAGCTAAGGATGAGGACTGAGCTGGGAGGGGGCTGAAGGCAGGGTAACCCCTGGGCCGTTGGGCAGACTGAGGCTGAGCCCCCACTGGGCAGACAACTCACATGGGTGTTCCTTGTTCAGCTCAGAAAGGACTGTAAGAGCCAGGCCCCACCAGCCACAGGGCACAGTGATCCCTCCCCTCTCTGGGTACCTCCTGGGTTCCAGGTGCCATTTCCTAGTCTTTTGAATAATTCTGCAATGTAGGCATTAGGATCCCCAATTTTTAAAATTCTTATTTTATTTTATTTTTTCATTTGTGGTAAAATAAACACAATAGCAACATTCAATTTACCGTCAACCTTTTTAAGTTGTGCAGCTTAACGCACAATGACATGTTGTGCCACCACCCACCTCCAGGATTTTCCACCTTCCCAAACTGAAACTTTGTCCCCATTAGACAACAGCTCCCCCGCCCGCCCCCCCCCCCCCCAGCTCCAGCACCTCCATTCTACTTTCAGTCTTGATGGATTTGACAACTCCAGGGGCCTCGTAGAAGTGGATTTACACAGCATTTCTCCTTTTGTGTCTGACTGTGTCACTTCACATAATGTCCTACAGGCTCGTCCCCCTTGCTGCATGTCCCATCTCTGTCTCATGGATGGCAATACCGAAGCTCAGGTTGCACAGCTGGTTGTGTCCAAACCAGAGCTGGTTCTAGGATCGTAGCCCCCCATAAAGCTGCGTGCCACCTTCTTCTGTCTACATTTGTTCCCTGTCTCAGGTCTTTCTTGATCCCCACAGTATGAATGCTCTGAGGCTGCCATAACAAATGACCACAACCTGGATGGCTTAAACAGCAGAAATGTATGCTCTCATGATTTCAGAGGTCAGAAGTCTGTCATGATTTCAGAGGTCAGGTGTCTGCATGGCCACCCTCCCTCCAAGGGTCTAGGGGAGGCTCCTTCCTTCTTCTTCTAGCTTCTGGGGGCTCCAGTGTTCCTTGGCTTGTGGCCATGTCACTCCAATCGCTGCCTCTGTCTTCCTACAGCCTTCCTCCCTGTGTGTCTCTGTATCCAAAGCTCCTCTCTTTTCTCTTAT
The DNA here is from genome assembly GCA_963574355.1 of Loris lydekkerianus. Classification (NCBI taxonomy): domain Eukaryota; kingdom Metazoa; phylum Chordata; class Mammalia; order Primates; family Lorisidae; genus Loris; species Loris lydekkerianus. The sequence goes on from CAUYPK010018681.1 coordinate 7,303, forward strand.
AAAGACGCCAGTCATTGTTTTAGGAGCACTAGCCAGTGCTGTGACCATGCCGAGCCTTTGTGTCCTTATCTGTGAGATGATGGATGAAAATAATAGTGCCTACCTTGTAGGCAGAATCAAAGAACTTTGAACGGATCTGTTAGTATGTGCCCTGTATGTGTGAGCTGTTGTTATTGTCTTAATTCTAGGAAGACACGCTGAACCCCCCCATGCCTACAACACTATCAAATTTGTTCGTGGCTACAGTTTGTTAATGGAATCATAATTTATAGTAGTTACCTATTGCTATGTAATGAAGTACTCCAAAGCATACTGGCTTCAAATAATAAGAGACATTTATTATCTCTCAAAGCCTCAGAGGATCAGGATTTCAGGAGCTTAGCTGTGTGGTTGTGGTTCAGGGTTTCTCCTGATGTCAGATGTGTGCTGGGGTAGTTGTCATCTGCAGGCTTGAAGGGCTGGAGTGTCCACTTGCAAGGTGGCTCTCTTACCTGGCTGGCAAGCTGGTGCTGGGTGTTTGGGGATACTCAATTCTTCCCTACAGAGCCTTCTCCACAGCCACATGGGGACTTGTTTCACTCAGAGTTTGTGATCCAAGAGAACAAGGTAGTAGCTATAATATCTTTTTTTTTTTTTTTTTAGAGACAGTCTCACTTTGTTGTCCTTGGGAGAGTGCTGTGGCATCATAGCTCAGAGCAAACTCAAACTCTTGGGCTCAAGTGATTCTCTTGCCTCAGCCTCCTGAGTATCTGAGACTATAGGTGCCCACCACAACACCTAGCTAGTTTTAGAGAGAGGGGGGTCTTGCTCTTGCTCAGGTTGGTCTTGAACTCCTGACCTCAAGCAATCCACCCACCTCAGCCTCCCAGAGTGCTAGGATTACAGGTGCAAGCCACCTTGCCTGGCCTTCAAGCTGTAATATCTTTTATGATCTAGAATAGGACCCACTCCCTGTTATTTCAGCAGTATCCTCTTGGTTCCCTGAACTTGTCCCATTTTTCATGGCAGGGGACTGAGCAAGGATGTGAATGCCAGGGGACAGTGCACCACTCTGGAGGCTGGAGACTCCCTGGTCATATGAATTGAGGTCTACCATCTTCTATTTAAAGGGAGGTCATAATAAAAACATCTCACATTTATTGTGCGCTTCTTGTTATGTGCTGTGCTGGGTATTAATTCATTGAATCCTCACACAGCCGGTAATCAGGTTGCTTTGTTCCTTCCATTTAGCAGGGAAGGAAGCTGAGACCTAGAGAGGCCAAGTTGCTCATCTGAGGTTGTATAGTCCCAAAGTATAGAGCTGGGATTCGAAACCTCGCCTCTGGATCCAGGGCCTGGCTCTGAACTACTAAGCTCTTCTAACATATGATGTCGGAACCCAGAGAGTCTTCAGGGGGCACACTGTTTAGTAGTTTTTGCCATTTTTTAAGCCACAGAATTCTTTCTTTATTTGAAACTTGTGGAAAAAGCCCAGTATATGAAATAGAAATGCAGTATAGTTCTGGTTAAAGGAGGAGAGGGGACATCAGATCCTTACTCTCTGGGGCTGCAAGTCCCTCAGTGGGACCCAGGAAGCCAGATTTGAAAGCCACTGCTCTGGTCATTCACACGCAGGGAGACTGAGGACCTGGGATCCTGGTTGCGTAGAGGCAAATCAGCCTGAGCTCAGCTCCCTCTCGAATGAGGGATGGCTTTGGGGGGGGCTGGCCCTTCCCTGTGGCCCAGGGGCAGTGACCACCCTTCTCTCTGGCTGCCCTAGGATGGTGGAACACTGTCTGCACATGTTCGACCGGATGGTCATCTACTTCTTCATAGCAGCCTCCTACGCACCCTGGTGAGTACTTCCTGCTGCCCGGCACAGGCGTGGCTTTCTTTCTCTTCTTTGGTTGAATTTATCTTTACATTTGGCTCAGTGATATGTTGTCTTGGCACATAAAAGCATCTGCAAAAATTCTCCCTCCTCCCCATTCTTCTTCCTGGAAGCGACAACTTACTAGCAGTTTCTTGTGTATCCTTCTAGAGTTTATGCATAAAAGAAAAATTATGTATATATGCACACATAGATGTACACATGTATAAATATGTATTATGAACGTAAGTATACATACATATATACTTACCTTGTATATTTACAAGTACATATTTATACTTCTTCCCTCCCACTTCTAATACAAAAGGAAGGCTACTATACAAACTATCAGTTTGCTTTTGTTCTCTTACTGCTGTCGTTGGGACATTTTTCCATATTAGCATGTTGATGATTTCCCTGTTTTTTTATAACGGCATAATATTCCCCTGTTTATGTGTCTCTGTGATACTGAGACATTCCATTCCTTGGCTATGGAAGCTGCTGTGAAGCTCTTTGCACATCCTTCATTTTGCACAGGAGCGTATAGTGTTGGCTAGAACCATGTGAACTTGCCGACAGCCGCCTGTTTTTGTCTGTAGAAACAGCCACTGCACATGGGTGAGCCTGATCTTTGTGGAATAAATTCCTAGAAGTGGATTTTCTGGATCTCAAGGGGTGGGTGCTACCAATCTGGCTAAGCATTGCCAAATCACCCTCCACCACCATTAGTTCCAGTTTAAACTCCGTCCAGTGACAGGTCATTGATGGCGCAATGAGGCAGGCCTGTGCACACGTGGCTGTTGCAGGGGTCCTCAAACTGTGGCCCATGGGCCACATGAGGCAGTGTGATTGCATTTGTTCCTGGTTTTTTTGTTTGTTTGTTTTTATTATTAAATCATAGCTATGTACATTAATGCGATCATGGGGCACCATACACTGGTTTTATAGACCATTTGACATATTTTCATCACACTGGTTAACATAGCCTTCCCGGCATTTTCTTAGTTATTGTGTTAAGACATTTATATTCTGCATTTACTAAGTTTCACATGTACCCTTGTAACTACACCGCAGGTATAGTCCCACCAAACACCCTCCCTCCACTCATCCTCT
>CAUYPK010018683.1:0-88864 GCA_963574355.1 Loris lydekkerianus
ACACTCACCACCATAAAGATGTGGGTCGCGGGGGCGCTGCGCGCCTCCGGGGGTGGGGGGGGGGGCTCGCGCCCGGGGGGGGGGGGGCGGGGGGGCCCCCCCCCCCCCGCGGCGTATACTCGAGTATATAGGGTAATTACTTTTTAGATAGTCCATGAAGGCATTGGAGTTAATATTCTCAAACCAAGAAACTACCTTCATCATCACTAAAGTACTATTTGTTTGTATATGTTTGGGGATTTTTTTGAGACAGGGTCTCACTCTGTCACCACAGCTGGAGGGCAGTCAAGTCATCATAGCTTACGGTGACCTCAAACTCCTGGGCTCAAACGATCATACATGCTTCAGCCTCTCAAGTAGCGGGGACTACAGGTGCATACCACCATGCCTGACTCATTTTTATTTTTGTAAAGATGGGGTCTCACTACATTGCTCAGGTTGGTCTTGAACTTGCGTGGCTCAAGTGATCCTCCCAACTGGGTTTCCCAAAGTGTTAGGATTACAGGTGTGAGCCACTGAGCCTGGTCCTTAAAGTACTATTTATTATTAAAAAATACAATAAGATCATGGTTTTGCAGATTAAACATCATGCATGTAAGAAATATTAAGGAGTTAAGGAAGCAAAACCTTTTGTTTGCAGAATGCCCAGCAGACAGTTTCAGCTGTAACTGGAAGTATAGAGCTGAAGGTATAGTGTGAGCTTAAGGGAGCTGTTACCAACTCTGTAATTCATATGAGAACTGCAGCTGACCTGCTTAGGGAAACGTATTACTCCCAAATTTTAACACAGATACAGAAGTAACGCAAACCAGAAAACAGACTGAAGCATGAGCAGTGTTGGGAGTGTGGGCTACCCGCCTTCTTTATTTGGGACCGCTGTTTATCCCCATTGTATTTTTATTCTTTGTAGATGACAAGTCACAGACATTTCATTCAGCAAACCCATGTATTTGTGCAAAATTAACTGCACACAAGTCTTCCTTTTCCCAAAAATAAAAGCAGTGTTGGAGACTGCACAAACTACTTCTCTCCTGAATTCTATGGGGAGATAGTCATCACTCAGAAGTTGTGTGTAGCTGGAGGGTAAGGGGAAGAGAAGGTTGTTTTGTGGATGATTTTTAGAGTGTATACAAGAAAGGTATATACTGCTCATATAAAAAAGTGAAAATGTTTCTTATTTTCAAACTTTCTTAACTCTGCCTAAATTTCACATACCATCTTTATTAATACTCCCTTATCTCTTTCAAATATATTTGCTACAAATGTCCCAATTTCCATCTCTTCTGCAACAAAACAGCACCTACATAGCAAATGGTAACTGCAGAAAAGGTGGCGATCTCCTTTACAGCTGAGCTTAGCAGAACACACCCAGCAGGTTAACATTAAGTAGGTCCTCAACTATCGTCTTGCAAAGTTACTACATCTTCTAAGTAAGTGACTTTTCCACTCTGCTGGAAAAATTATTTCATACTCTTTTCTGTTCTAATTTCCTTTACCTTTCTATCCCCTCCATTCTGAGCTGCTAAGCTTGCTTATAATTTCAACTAAGAAAATAATAACTCCAATTTTCCTAAAAAGGGCTGTAGTAAAATACATACAGAATCCAACCTTTTATCTTCACTTTCCTGTTACCTGCTACTTCATTCAAGCCATCATTATCTGTCTCCTACACATTTCAATCATCTCCTAATAGCCTTTTTGGCTTGCTCTTTTGTGTCACATAAAATCATTCTTCACACAACAGCCAGAGTCACCTCATCTTAAGTCAGACTATCCCGTTCCTCTGCTTAAAATCTTCCGCTGGCTTTCCATCTCTCAGTGGAGCATAAAGTACTTATCACAACCTCAACTGCCTCTCTGATTTCACATTTCCCACTGTCCCCTCACCTGTTTTCTGTTAGCTCCTACAGCTGCACTTTTCCCTGATCTCTTCACTTCCTACAGTTTTCTGCTCACATGTCACCATTAGAAGGAGCTTTCCCCCTTCCAATCCATATATGAGAACACTAGCTCCATTGCTCCCCTCCCCACCCCCCCGAAACAAGGTCTCACTTGGCTGCTCAGGCTGGAGTGCAGTAGCACAACCACAGCTCACTGCAGACTTGAATTCCCAAGCTTATGCGGGCCTGCTGATTCAGCCTCCAGAGTGAATGGGACTATTGGCACCACCACACCTGGCTGATTTTATTTATTTATTTTATTTTATTTTATTTATTTTATTTTTTTAAGCAGAGCCTCAAGCTGTCACCCTGGGTAGACATCATAGCTCATGGCAATCTCCAACTCCCGGGCTCAAGCAAGTCTCCTGCCTCTGCCTCCCAAGTAGCTGGGACTAGAGGCGCCTGCTACAACACCCTGCTGTTTTTTGGTTGCAGCCGTTATTGTTTGGCGGGCCCGGGCTGGATTTGAACCCACTAGAGCTCAGGTATATGTGGCTGGTGCCTTAGCTGCTTGAGCCACAGGCGCTGAGCCTGATTTTTTTTTTTTTTTAAATAGAGACCAGGTCTCACTCTGTTGCCCAGGCAGGTCTTGAACTAAAGGCCTCAAGTGATCCTCTCATCGTGCTGGGATTATAGGCATGATCACCATGCCTGGCCTCTTCATTCTTCATCTCTTTCCCCTATTGTTTTTCTTCTCAACACTCATGTCCACACTGCCTTGTTACAGGCTTTTGGCACTTCTCTTTATAGTCCATCTCCACCTGACTGGCATAAGACACCCACAGGGAAGACTGTCTATTGTGCTATTTTCCAGGTTCAGCATTCTGAATATAGACTAAAGCTTGAGAACTATCTGGTAAATGAATGAATTTTTAAACATACCTTGTTGGAAGGTTTGAATTCGTGAATCTTTACTTCTGAAAGAATATTCAAGAGGGCATCTGCTGATAAGTCCTGTTTTTTAAAAAAGCAATCAACAAAGATATTCTATTTCTGAATTCTAAAGCTAAGAACATCTTATAAAAGGTCCTTAATCATATTAAAATATTTCAATCATTATCCATTTAACTCATTTACCTTTATTTCTATACAAATATCATCTATAAATATTATTCGAGGAGGGTAGTTTAGGGGTGAAACAGTAGTTATTAGTCAACAAACCTGCAATCTTAATTCTTTCTTCAAATTTCTAAAAAGGTAATTTTATAACTGGTTGTGAATATAAGACTAAGTGCCTTGAAATCAGGGATTATCTGGCATTTTGTTAGCTTCAATTTTTTACAAAGTTCTGCAAAGTTATACTTGATAAATAAAATAAAATAAATAAGTAAATGGAATTCCTACCCTGAGAAATAAGAAAATATTTAAATGCTTCAAAATGAACACAGATAAATTTAAGGCTGTCAGGTCCACATTCATTACTAGGAAGCTGTTTAGGAAGAGCCAAGATATCCTTTGAAGTTAACTACTGTTCTTACCACAAAACTGCTATGCTTTTCACAGAAAGAATGTAAGACCGAATGCCATTAATTTTTACCAGACATTTAAAGTATACCAGGTATACTTTATTTGCCTTAATTCCAAAAAGAATCTATAACGAGCATTTTTATCAGGATCCAAAATGCCACCGTTAATTATGGACTTGGTTCATATTTCTCCATTTAGCATAGCAGTTTACATAGCTCTAATATATATTTGGGAGGAAGAATTCACTAATGCAGATCGACCTTTCAAACAAAACTGTATTAGATTATTTGTTTATTTAGAGATAGAATCTTATTTTGTCGCCCTCAGTAGAGTGCTATGGTGTCAACAGCTTACAGCAACCTCAAACTTTTGGGCTCAAGTGATTCTCTTGCCTCAGCCTCCCAAGTAGCTGGGACTAAAGGTGCCTGCTACAACTCCTGGTTATTTTTAGAGATGGGGTCTCACTCTTGCTCAGGTTGGTCTTAAACCTGTGAGCTCAGGCAATCCACCTGCCTCAGCCTCCTAGAGTGCTAGGATTACAGGTGTGAGCCACCGTGCTCGGCCTCTCTAAGGATTATTTCTTATTAATACTGCAATGAGCTTTTACCTTCTGCTATGTTGGAAAGGACAAAGCTTCTATTTGAAAGTATTCTTATAGGGCTTGGCACCTGTAGCTCAGTGGCTAGGGCTCTGGCCACATATACTGGGACTGCTGGGGGGTCCAAACTCAGCCCAGGCCTGCCAAATAATGACAACTACAACAAGAAAATAGCTGGGCGTTGTGGCGGATGCCTAGAGTCCCAGCTACTTGGGAGGCTGAGGCAAGAGAATCACTTAAGTACAAGAGTTTGAGGTTACTGTGAACTGTGAAGCCATGGCACTCTACCGAGGGCAACATACTCTGTCTCAAAAAAAAAAAAAAAAAAGTATTCTTATTAATACATAAACATAGTTTGATGCAATTAGCTGACTAGTCACCTACTTCTTTTTTCTTTTTCGGGCCAGGGATACCAAAACTAGCTTTAATTTGTCCAGAAGCTCCACAGAGCTGTTTCTTGGAGGAAAGCCATAAGTCCACAGTGCACAGGGCCAAGGGGCCTCTAGAATTTCTCCAGCAGGCCCAGGATGTGCTTCTGCTCGTTCTCCTGGAACTCTGGGACCTGGCTGTCCCCGATGTTCTCTGCATACTCCTTGATGATGTGCCTGACAATTTTGATGGAGCGTCCTTACATGTTCAGGATCTGGTGAACCCTCTGGCGAATCTGGGGAACATTGGCATTGCAGATCTCAGCCATGATGTAGCAGATGTGCTGGAGAACAAAGAGCCCTGCATCCAGGCACCGGAGGTAGAACTCATCCTCAGTGTCATTATCTATGATCACTCCATGCTGGACCATGTGTTGTTTTTCCCCTTCAATGGTCTTGTCTGATAGCTGCATTGCATTCATATATTTAAAATGCAACTCTATTAGTCTATCAACCTTTTTACTGTCATTTTCAGTACATCTGTTCAGAAGCCAGGTTTGCTGCTGCCCTCTCAGGTTCCGCAGGAGGGAAGCCAGGATCGAACAGACATGCTCTTCGTGTTCCTTCTCAGTGGTTCCCACTTTCTTGATCTTCCTAGGAGATTTCATTAAGAGGGGAAGATGGTTCATAAGCCAAGAATGTCAATAAACTTATGACAGTTGTCCGTGCCCTTGGGCCCAATCATAGAATGGTCCAGCACTTTTAGGGCACTGCTCTGGGAGATCATCGCATGAGATTCATCAGCGGAAGACCCTCACCCTTCAGGAAGCGCTTGCAATTGGAACTGAGCATTAAGCAGGCACAGAGCGAATCCAACAGGTTCTCCATCATCTCTTGCTCTTCAGCTGTGCTAGGATTCTGTCTTTTAAACACGGATAACTGCTAAAGAAGCACATTGATTCTGTCCAGTTCCCCAAGCAATTCCCTGTTATTGTTGTTGTCCCGGAGCAATACAGCCAGCACTTCAATGCAATATAGTTTGTTGGCATCGAAAGACATCTTTGCCTTCAGCCTCTTCAATAGCCACTGCAGAAGACCCTGCTGGGCACCATCTGTACACATCTCAGGTAGGAATTCTGCCATGTTTTCTATAATAGCCATGGTCCCTGGCCCAGCCAACAACTGGTACACTAGAGTTCCTTCCACTTGCTCCTAGACTGTGGGGGCCTCCTAGTCACCTACTTCTAACCTAGTTTTATACCACTTGCTAGGGCTTTAAAGAGCATCTTACCTCGTCTATAAATGGAATGCAATATACCGTAGCATACAGTTTTGCAGCATTCTGGAGGAAACTGAGGTGCCTTTTGAAATGAAAAAATAAAGCAAAGTTTAAATGCATAGTTTTAAAGATGATATTTAACTCATTAGGAACTATATATAACCTTTAAAATATGATTTGAAGAAAACTACTAGAATTTTGAATAGGATTATTTGTTATAGGATTATTTTTTTACAAGTAAGACAATGAAATTCTGGTGTAGAAGTCACAAAGAAGAAATCAAATGTTTGCCATCAAAAACACTAATATCCGGGCAGTGACCATGACTACTTTAGGAAGAGAACAGAGGGGCCAGAGGTAGAAAAAAAATAAGACTAGTTAAAGAAAATTCATTTTAATTCATAAGAAAATACAATTCATTTGGTCTTAAAGAGTATATATCAGATTTAAACTGAGTAAACAAGTTTAAAAACACAAAAAGGTAAATTCTTATAGGAGAAGTGGTTTAGGTAAGGTGACTGGAAGACTAAAAAAACAGATGAGAAAATTAAGCATTGAGTTATTTCTTAAAAGGAAAGTGAAAGACTAAATATTTAATCTATATACACATCAGTGTTAATCTAATGTGTGTCTAAAATAGCATATCTAAGTATTTAAGCAGAGACTTCTCTGAAAAGTAATTTGAGATTATTTAGGCAGATACTCAGCAATTTTTTTTTCTCTATATAATGAAGATTCTTATATATTGGCATCATTAAATATAAAAACATTTATTGTCATTTTATTTTATGGATAAAGGCAAAGAGGTGATTTTGGTTTTACCTTAGAGTAGATACTTCTTACAAAAATGGAGGTCATTTACAAAGTAAATAAATAGATTCACATTTTTGTGGGAGAGGGTTGTAGCTGGCTTTGTAGGCCAGAATGAGGTAACAGGAATGAAATAATTTAACATTAAAGAGCTTGACGTTTTCACTCGGCAATTTATAGTTAGAAAATGATAATAAGGACACATATAAAACTAGATATAAATACTCACAAAGGTTCCTTTAAATCAAATTTTATTGGAGATGGAGGCCTCTTTGGTGATTGCCAAAACAAACCTAACAAAAAATATACAAATATTATTTTCAATGTATGTAGCCAGTAATAAATTACATTAAGATTTCTCAACAGTTATACTTACTACCATCTTTTAACCGTATGTCTAGAGGGAAACAGTGAAGAAGCTGAAGAGCCTACAGGGGAAAAAAATGAATTAAAAAAACTCACTACTTAATATTATCTGAGGCAAAATATTTTTTAAAAGTAAAAATTAAAAAATTTTATGTGTAGTTAATATATACACGTGTCAAAAATCACATTACAAGACACACAGTGACGTCTCTCAGCCACCCCATGTCCCATTTGTCCAATCTCCTATCACTGCCTCCCACACCTGGAAAAACCTCTATTTTTTACCAGTTTGTACATATTTTTTTTCTGGGGGAAGCATCTATAGCAAACAGAATTATTTCACTCCTTTTTATACAAATGATGGTATATTTTACATACCATTAAATAATGATACCAGAAAAAAATACATAGTACTTTGTATTTTAAAATTATATGATGTTTAAAATTAGCTTCAAAATCCTCTGGAGAAGGGTGTATATGAGTGGGAGTATAGATAAAACAAGATTATGTACAAACTGATAACTGTTAAACCTGGCTGATAGGTAAATATTAATTACATTAAGGCTCATTATATTATTTACTCTCCATTTCAATGGCTAAATATTTTCAATATTAAAGTTTGAAAAAAATCTGAGAGAACTAAAAAAATTATATTTTGAAATAAAGAGATCATTGATAATCGTGGTAAGAACAATCTGAACAGCAAGGGGAAAGAAGCAACATTAGCCAGGAGAACAGATTACATTTCCAAGGTGCAGAGCCACAAATGAAAGTGAGAGGACTGGAAATGTGTAATCAAAAGGTTTTTTAAAAAGATGAACTTGATTTATTTTCTGCACAGTGGCTCAAGCCTGTAACCCTCGCAAACTGGGAAGCCAAGGAAGGCAGACTACTCGAGACCAGTCTAAGCACGAGTAAAACCCAGCCTCTAATAAAAAATAGAAAAACTAGCTGAGTGTTGGGCAGGTGCCTACAATCCCAGCTACTCGGGAGGTTGAGACAAGAGGATTGCATGAGCCTAGAAGTTTATGAGGTTGCTGCGAGCTCTGATTCCACAGGACTCTACCCAGGCATAGAGAGAGTGTCTCTGTCTCCAAAGAAAAAAAAAAAAGAAAAAAGAATCTTATATTCTGATAGGTGAGAGGCAGAAGATAAAAGGCTAGAGGTAAAAATAACAGCTAATATTAGTGATGATTTATGTGTACAAGCTCTATTCTAAATGCTTTTGATCCTAGTAATTCATTTGATCCTCACTACCACCTTATGTATTAGGTACTAATTTATTATCTCTCTTTTACAGATGAGGAAAAAGGCATAAAATTTCATTATTAGATAGGGTGGAAAAGGCAAAATTCCAACAAAATTTCTGACTGAATTATCTCTACTTTCTCTGTCTCTTGCTTCTTATACAGACGAAGTACATTCCTTAGTCTCCAGAGGAAAACCCTATCTAAAACCTGACTGTGCACACAAGGACAGGATCCATAAATACACAGGTAACAAGCCAAGAAGTGGAATCTAAACGTATTCTTTAATTAGTAACGCTCAAAGATGAATTAATTATGTGCCCAGCGCATGTTCTCACTTAACATACTAGTTATTTCTGAAAAGCTTGATGAAATACAGAGTACATATTTCAAGTTAATTTGTTAATAATGAAATGAGCCAAGGTCAGACCTTTTCGAAATGTCTCAACTCACAATGTATACATACCTTATGGTTAAAATATTTTTCAAACTTTAGTCTTGCTAATTCTACACACTGGGACCAATTTCTAGGTCTTCTACTAAGTAATTTAATAACTTGAAAACAGCCTTCTAAATTGTGTCCACTTTGTATCTTCTAAAATGGGAGAGAAAAAAAAAACAACTGAATATACTTCCAATTTAAAACACAAATACCCCATCTTTGAAAAGCAAGAGCCACATTAGTTTCATGTGCCAGTTCATGTGTTTTAAGCTTTTACTTTTTCACTTTACACTCCTTTCCCTCCTTTTCTCTTTTTTTTTCTTTCCTTTCCTTTCTGTTTTTACAGAAGGGGAATTGGGAGGAGATAGCACATGAAATTTTAAGTTATCAGTTCTATGTATGTACTTACTATAAGAAGTGCTATGAATAATATTTGATGCTAAAAACTGGCCTTTTTTGTACAGGATTAAAGTAAGAAAACATCTTTGAAGTTGTTCACGTTATGAGAGTAATAAGTCTGAAAGATTACTGTCGCCTCACAACATATTCACTAGAATTTACCTCAACTTCTGAATGGCCTAAGAAGCCCTTTTATTATTTGTAGCCCTCCTACCATTATCACATCTTTACAGATAGAAGCATTTAAATTGCTGTTTTGTAGGCCAAACATGGTCAAATATTAACAGTTTTGTATGGCTCCACAAAACTTAAAAGAAAAAAAAAGGTCATGAGTGACATAATTTCAAGATTCTTGATATATCACTTCATTTTTCTGTATACAATAACAATGGTAAAATCTCTTTTTATGGAGGCAAAATGAATTACTTGCAGGCAACTTAAAATAAGATTATATTCACACAGGGTATTAAAAATTTATATAAAAATGTACTGATTTCTACCTGTAGGACTTCTTCTGCAGATGAGTAGGTTTGCCAAAACTTGTTAAATAATGAAGGCTTATGGGAAAAGGAACTTTCAAACTGTAAGATAATAGAAAATAAAAGTTATAAATAGAAGTCTATTTAAAGTTGGAAATACCTTCTCTCCTACTAAAAAGAAAATAAATTCATTTTAACCTTTACCTTATCTCTGGCCCATTGTATAGTATGCTCAATGGTGGCTGGGAAAGACTTCAGAGTACAAAATGGTATTTCCTCTTCTGGGGGATCCCGCTAATTTATAAGATATTACAATACGTATTAAGAGACACAATGACAAATTTTTATTCACTAAATTTACTTTTAAGCTCTAGACCATTAAAAAAAATAAATCCAAAATAAAATCCAACCACATACTTTTATACCTTCTTAGGCAATAAGAGGAAAAGTTAATTCTTTGGACATTTAACCTATTTGTTAATAAGCAATATAACGATAAACATGAACAATTACTGTAATGATAAATATGAATCCCATTTATTACCTAGGCACTCATTTAGAGTGCCATGAAGCACTCATGGCAGAATACCATACATAAGTGATATTTTTCTCCAAAAAGTAAGGTGACATTTAAAATTTTATAATAGGCTCGGTGCCTATAGCTCAGTGGCTAAGGTGTCAGTCTCATATATTGGAGCTAATAGGTTCAAATCCAGCCCGGGACTGCCAAACAACAACAACAACAACAAATAGTCGGGCTTTGTGGCGGGCGCCTGTAGTCCCAGCTACTTGGGAGGCTGAGGCAAGAGAATCACTGAAGCCCAAGAGTTTGAGGTTGCTGTGAACTGTGATGCCACAGCACTCTATGAGGGCAAGGTAGTAAAACTCTGTCTCCAAAAAAAAAAAAAAAAAAAATTAATTAAAAAAAAAATATATAAATAAATAAAATTTTATAATACTATCTACTTTGAAAAGTAATTCAAGAACCCACAATGTAATGGGGATATGTTTAGGTCAGTATACCATGAACTTCTCCATGGAGGAAAAAAAATTGTGAGCAGGGATAATACGTCCTGACACTTGGTAGTTTCTTGCCAAAAACATGTATCAACAAATGGCAAATGCCTAGGTTGTCGCAAATGCCTAAAATACCACTGAAGAAATCCATATTCTCGTACAGGGTCCGTTTAGCCTAGGCATATTGGTTTACCCAATCGAAAATGATTCACTTTGACTCTTTTTACTTAGAGATTTATATTCTAGCTCATTGACCTATAAAACATCACTAAATATTTTATAAGTTAAAGAACAAAACCAGAAGAGTATTAAATACTGGTTTTTTATGAGTATGAAGTCAGAAGAACTGAAGCTTTAGAAAAGATGCATCTGAATGAATAAATCAAGGTAACTTTCAGAATTTTATAACATTGCCTATTTGAAAATTTTCTAATACCCAACATATCATAATTTTCTCCAACTAATCTTCAAATTAGAGTTGTCAATGTAGCCTATTATATTTTCATTATTTTAAATGAACTTATAATTTCATGACAGTACATGAGAAAATAATCTTTATAAATACTTAAAAATTTTACTGAACACTCTTGGTGCCCAAACTCAGTTGTTAGGGTGCTGGTGACAAAAAAATAGCCTGGTGTTGTGGCGGGCACCCAGATGCTTGGAAGGCTGAGGCAAGAGAACTGCTTAAGCCCTAGAGTTTGAGGTTGCTGTGAGCTATGATGCCACAGCACTCTACCAAGGGCACAGAGTGAGACAATCTGTCTCAAAAAATAAAATACATTTTACTGAATATATCCATTAGATGAAGAGATACTTATGCTTGCAAAAATAATATTCTCTTAATTATTTAACTTAGTTTGATCTTTTTTCAAATTGTAAAGCCTATAATTAGGCTTTTTCTAGATCAGTAGTTTCAATTTTGACAGTATCTCAGAATCACTTGTAAAGGTCTTAAAAGTTCCATCTACATAAAAATATATGTACCATATATACTCGAGTACAAGCCAAGTTTTTTCCGGCACAAAATTTGTGCCGAGTTCGGGTTTTTTGGCACAAATTTTGTGCCGGAAAAAACTCGGCTTATATTCGAGTATATACGGTATATGGAAAGCTTGGTCCCACCTCTGAAGAATCTCATTCTTCAGTAAGATTTTGTGTGGGTCATTGGTCTTGCCCTTTGACCAAATTTTGCAGATATTTCTGATAATGTCTGCTTGGGTACAAATTCCTAATGGAAGAAGGCACCAGGTGTGAACACACAAAGACCAGCCCTAATTTCTTATCCTCCACATGCTAGCTGACGTCTGACAGAACAAAATTAGAAGGTCAGCAAGTGAATGTAACGTCCTCGTTGATAGTTCCCTTTTCAATATAAGGACCAGATACAAGTTTGTGTGTGTTTAGGAAGGTACAGCATATTTTTCTTTCTTTTAAGGAGGCACAAAATATTGATGATAAAAAAAATAACATGTTTGGGTGGCGCCTATTACTCAAAGGGGTAGGACACCGGTCCCATGTGCCAGAGGTGGTAGGTTCAAACGCAGCCCCGGCCAGAAACCACACACACACACACACACACACACATACACACAAAAAAAGAAATTAAAAAAAAAAAAAAAAAAAGACAGACATGTTCAATGATAAATAACATGTTCAATTATATTTTTAGAAATATACGTGCACGAAGGCATGGTCATAACTGCAAAGCACAATCCAAAGAATGAGGCAAGCCTAATCAAATTTGTTGATTGATGATAAAAAAAACGAGATATAAAGACGACAGACATTTACTTTAAAATACTGATTCACTTACATGACTATTATAAGATTCGGTCAAGTGAGGTACAATAACTTCAGTGTGTCCCTTCGTGCCCATTGTTCCAGAATCTAGGAGAGGCCTTAGATTTGCTAAGCAACGGCTATTTGAAAAGATAACAGGTCAAAAACATAAAAGTGAGCAGTAACAATGTGAGCAAAGGATATCCTATCACTGCCTGTTGATCTTTACACACTTCGATCACTCTTGACTTGAACGTATACAAAAAACATCACTATCAAACAACCCACTGATTTGTTGGTCAACCTAGTCATTTCTGTCCTTCTCTTCTACTACTACTAGTACTAACAAATCTTGGGCTTTGTTAACTTTTATCTCTATGTTAATTTTTAACTTATCACCCTTTCTTCTCTTGCTTTCTATTTCTTCTTTGGTACACGTTCTACCCTACATGTTTTCTCAATATTTACTGTATCACAAAAAATATTAACCTTATTTCTCTCTACTTAAAATACCTATTTTTCACACTTCAATTTCTTCAAATTTTCTTTTTACCTCTTTTGCCCAAGATTACAAACTTTTCACTATGTTTTTTGATGGATAGATTTTTCTCTGCTAGCACATCTGATCGAGCAGCCTAACATTAAGGAGTTATAAAATGATGTAAGAGCTTATGTAGGGTGCACACATTTACACTCATCTACTCATTTAACGATATTTACTAAATGACATCATGTGTTGGGTACTGAGGATACAGTGATGGAAAATAAATGTTCCTGGATGCATGATTTTCTGAAGAAAAAATACAAATAAACATGCATATCCATATAAGTAAGTGCTATGAAGGAAAAAGTACAGACTACTGTGAAAGATGATCATAGGGGGAGCTAACTTAGAATTCAGGGGTTAAAGAAAGACTGTTAAAAGAAATTTAGACTGAATGTGGAGTATGAGGGGGGAAAACCCTAAACTTGGAGGTAGGCAGATTTGAGGTCAGGAGTTTTTGACCAAGAAAAATAGAAATTTCTGAGGCTGAAGAATGACAGTATGTGCAAGTTCCTGAGATAAAGAAGCACTAACAGCCACTTAGGCAGGGGTAGCTGGAAGAAGAGAAATCAGGGAGGACCACGTGAATTGTAAAGTAGAGGGCAGCCAGGCAGCGGGTACTCTATGGAAAAATTTAGTCTATGTTACAGGTTTTTAATTTTATTCTAAATATGATGAGAAATCACCAAAGGTTCTGGGTGTGAGGAATATAGGCAGAGGAGTATAAAGAATAATCAGAAAATTCAGTAAGTAGCTGTGTGAAACAGAAGTAAAAACAAAAGAGAATTCAGGAACCTAATTTTAGGGACATACCTGTCTACATATCTCCTGGCTTCCACATTGTCTAGAGCTGTGATAATTATATCTTGTTTGGTATAGAACTCATCACTGTAAATGGCCTCTGTTGCCGGACATACTTTGTTCAGGTGTGCATCTATTTTTATTTGAGAATTTATTTTCAAAGTTGCATCAGCAGCGGTGTAACTCTTAGGTTTCTAAACAAATAACAAAAACAGAAAGAATAAATATTAAACACACAAAAAAATGAACTATAATTGAACTTACACATTCTCATCACTTTAAAATGTACATATGAAGTGTGAGTAAAGTAATGAGACCAGTTCATATTTTTGGTTTCTAGAAATTATATTCACTATAGCCACACTACCTTTAATAAATCACATTAGTCTAAGTAATTTACACATTATTAATAAAAATCTAAATAACTTCTACCCCAGTTTTTAAAATAATATGTGAAAGTTTTTAAAATAATAGGTGAAAGTCTTATTAGAAGTACATTTTCCCCTAGTAATGTTTGACTTGGTAAGCACCTACAATAAATAAATAAGAACAAATTTAATAAAATATAAGCAATCTAGAATTCTGCAGAATCTCTGCAGAAAATAAATTCTTCAGAGTATGGCAGATTAACATTTGGCACTAAAATCTTTTAAAACTGTTATTAATACTGGGTAGAAGTATTTTCAAAGATTACTGCTTATGTTTCAATTTTAATTATAATGAAGAGTATAGTAGTTTCCCCTTATACACGGGGAATATATTTGAATCCTAAGGATGCCTTAAACTGCAGATAGTATCAAACCCTCTAAATATGATGTTTTCACATATATATCTATTGTAAAGTTTACTTTATAAATTAGGCTTGGTATGAGATGAATACCAATAATAATGAAATAGAATAATTACAACCATGTTCTTTGATGAGAGTTATGTGCCTGAGATCTCTCTCAAAATACAGTATCTTTTTGTACTTACTGTATCTACCTATTTTCAGACCATGGTCTACTATAGATAACTGTGGGAAATAGGAGGCTGAATTCCTCAAGGGCCTTCCAACTCAGGGTGAAAGTCAGGGGAATGTCTACATGACTATCCTTGTGTGGAGGATTCAAGCAGTACAGGCAGACTGTTAGGAAAGTTAAGATAACTCAGAGGGACGAAACTTGCCTCCCCCTTTTCTCTTCTCTCTGTATACATTATCTGGCTGCTTTAGATGTTCCATTACCCTGTGTCCCTGTTTATTACCCTTAACCCAGCCTTCCTGGGGGGGCTGTCATCTCCCCTCTCTCATTTTTAACTTTGACTGCTGTGCATTCTTGCACATATATTCTGTTATGTACCCAACAAAAAGACTCCTGAGAAGCAGGACAGGCTGCTGCTTGGCACATGAAATAATGTATGCCCTTACTGGCTTCCAAGCTATCTGCTATAGTTTGATGTAAAGTCTCATAGTTTTACAGTACCATCTCTGTTGCTGATCACTGTCCCTGGTTGGGGTCCATGAGATCCTCAACAGACAACAAAATGTGAAAAGTGAAACTTCAGGTAAGGGAGACTACTATACCCTAAATATAGCTCATTCTTTTGTTTAGAAATTTAGTTATCATTATTAAATCACTGGTGTCAGGTCAGGTGCTACCAAAGTTTGTATGTGCTTACACACCTCTCCAGACCATTCTGTCAGAATTCATGCATCTAGTTTTAATGTTTTCTGTCTCTTTTCACACTGTTAGACTGACATGTACCATTCAGTATTCTCAGTGTTACAATCAATGCAAAACTTCGTTAGAACTCTCTTCCTTTTTGTATAGGACAATAGATGACTTAAAAAGACTAACGAGCAACATACCTGTATGTGATGAGGGCGGAACAGGAACTGTCTATTTAAGTTGGATTTTTCTATCAAGTCAGGGTCTGTAACTGTAACCTAATATCAAGAAGAAATAGCTGAAGTTACATGATGGATAAATTTTTATCTATAACCCCCAGGAATTATTCTAAATTATTTTGGCTAGCACAGGTTATAACACAAATATTCAACAAAGGTTACCAATACTTCTCTTTTATATTTAATTATACTTAACATTTAGCATAGGACCCATCAAACAAAATACTTGAGCCCAACTCCAATTTCTGTTCAAAACTTTAAAAAAGTTATTTATAACAAAACAGAGGCTAAAAAGATCACTACCACCTTTTAGAACTATGTAACGAGTTACCCACAGAGGAGCTAGCTCTTCTTCCTAAACTTGTATTTATTCTTAATCTCAACTAATTTGGGAATAATGCTTAAAAGTTTCCATTTGAAAGGAACTCTGGCTAAAGCAGAGGTCTCCAAACCTCTGGGCAGGCTGTCTGTTTTTGTGAATAAAGTCCTACTGGAACGCTGTCATGACACTTGTTAAGTACTGTCTGTGGGTGTTTTCATGCTCCTAGGGGTACAGCTGGTCCTTTAAGACTACCATCCTAAAGTATGCAAGAAGTAAAGACATTCAAGATAATCTGAAGCGTATTCAGAATATACTTGTCATTTAAGCTAGTGTTTTTAAACAAGCTTGCTCTAAGTGCAGTATTTCTCAGACTGTGTTCCAATTGCTACATGCTGATTGGTGTTTAGAAACACATTGATTTTTTTTTTCTTTTTTTTTCCTGAGACGCTCTTTTTTAAAGAGACAGTGTTTCACTTTGGTAGCCTGACTAGAGTTGCAGTGGCACAGTCATAGCTCACTGCTGCCTTGAACACCTGGGCTCAAGTGACTCTCCTGCCCTAGTTTTTAGGCTCGCTAAGACTATAAGTGTGCGCCATCATGCATGGCTGTTTTAAAAAAATTTTTTTTGTGCAGATTAAGTCTCAAACTCCTAGCCTCAAGTGATCCTCTTGCCTCACTCAGTGTGCCTAAGCGCTGGGATGACAGGCTTGAGCCACTGTGCCCAGCCCTACATTCACTTTATTTTAGCTGGTAATTCCCTGGCATTTTCAACATTTCTGCATAAGGATGTTATGAAAGATTAAAACTATCTTTTAACACAAAAGCTTAATCAATTCATAACTGTGATTACTGATACATGTATAAGAATTTTTCCTTCCATCTCCTTCATTCTCACTTTTTATTCTCCTCTACTTCTGCCTTCTACTGGACTGATCAAGTTTCCTAGATTCCAACCTCCTGCCCCCACAAACTGGTCTAGAAGCCACATGTCTATTTTTATGTGGCTATGCTCAAAATTTTAACATGTACATGTGATTAAGATGTAATTAATTAAAATCTCTATCCTGTTCCTGAATAATTTTAGAGTATCTGATTTATTTAAGTTGGAACTCTCACCCTCTTCCTTCCATGGTATCAGTGAATGAACAACATTTTAGTTACTCTTACTTCTAACCATCTCACTATTAACTTAATTAAAAGTTTTAAAAAATCTTAATTAAGTTTAAAGATGTTTTTTAAATCTTTAAAAATCTAAGAATTCCAACAAATGCCTCTGCTTATTCTTTATGTACTGACCACATTATCTAACAGTCCTTTCAGTAAGAACCAGTATGCAGTAATCTTTAATCATTTTACTTGTCAGGTATCTTGACTTTGCCCTCCTGGCAAGCTAACTTAGTTCAGTATAGAAATCTAGCTTGACAGTAATTTTCCCATGTACTGTGAAGATACCCTTCTGTTACCTTCTAGCATATACTGCTGATGATAAGTCTAGTATGCAGTCTTTATCTTTGTCTTTGATTTGTTTGGGACTTGTTTATCTTTTCAATCTGAAAACGTTTGTCTTTCTTCAACTCTGGGAACTTCTGTCACTATCCTTGAAATATACTGTTTCTTATCCATTATCTTCATATTCTCTGAAAATTCTATTAGACTTATATTAGACCTTGCAAATGCATCACCCTTCATTAAAAGAAAGGTATCTTTCTATATTCTGGGTACTAATATTTATTTTTTACTTGTTTATTCTTGCTTAGAGCTAAATTTTAACATTACTGATTACATAGAAATTATTATTTTTTTTTGTAAAAATTTCATTGCCTTGTTTTTCCTCATTTCTATTCCTCCTTACCATTGACAATTTTTAACTTTAAAGTCTGTTCTATTATCTGCAGATTCTACTACTGTCAGTAGTTCTTCTATTATCTATAGTTCTTGTGGAATTAATTCTTCTATTTTCCTTGACTGATTCTTGAGATGGTTCCTTCTTTCTAGGGGACTATCATTCTTCAGTGTGAATCTTCTTTAGTGGAGGTGTATTTTTCTGCCCAGTCCTACATGCTCTGGGTATGAAGTGTTGCCTTATATAGTGCTACATCTGTTTCAATCAAAGCTCTGAAGGTTTCAATGGTCCTAAGTTGCTTATATTTATTTCTCTGCTCACATTTTCACATGAGATAATTCTGGACCCCACACAACCTGAATTTTTCTAATATTAGCATTTCTCATCTTAAAGATTTAACAACTAATAAAAACTACCTAACACAAATAACAACAATAATGTGTTTTCAGTTCGCAAAGACCTTTCTTACTTGATCTTCACAATACTGTTACAAGGTAGTTAGTACAAATTTCAGTTTTACAGTATTAGTGAAGAAAATTGAGGAGCAGAGAATTAAAGTACCGTATATAGTCGAGTATAAGCCGAGCTTTTTCCGGCACAAAATTTGTGCCGAGTTCGGGTTTTTCGGCACAAATTTTGTGCCGAAAAAACTCGGCTTATACTCGAGTATATACAGTAATTTGTCACAAGGTCACATAATTTTTGAAAAGTAGTCAGAGGAGAATCAGAATCTTATAATTTCTAGTTCAACTTTTAACTCTCAGGAATTTCTATCTTACCATTCCCTTCTCTTTGCTTGTGCCAACACCAAGTAAAGCGAAATTTTTTAACATTTCACAGCCTATGGCTCCACACCCTACCTATGGAGGAGAAAAATGACATTTATCAGACTAAATAATATGACTGTTTACTTATTAAAGGGCAATTTCATCATAATTTTCTTCAAATGTACAGTAAGTACATACTTTTTTTTTTTTTTTTTTTTGGCCAGGGCTGGGTTTGAACCCACCACTTCCGGCATATGGGGCTGGTGCCCTACTCCTTTGAGCCACAGGCGCCGCCCATGTACATACTTTCATTTTGCTTTAAAATATTTAATAGACTTAAATATTGCCTCAAAAAAAAAAAAAAAGAATAAACCAAATAAAGAATATTTGCAATTCCTTAGAATAGAAAACATCTAAAAATTCCAAAAGTCAAACACTGAGCTCACTTATTATATAACATAGAAACAAACAGCACAAAACATTAGTACATTTTAATGAAAAAAGACTCCTTACTTTTAGACATTTCTCAAAACTCATTTGATGGACAGAACTATTTTAAGACGTTTCTACTAGCATTTTTTACTTTAAATGGATAATAGATTCCATATGCATGTAAAAGCTCAGTAGTAGCTGATTTTTAAAACATTTTTTAAAAGACTACCAAAAACCAGTATTTTCAGTATTGATTATGATAATAAATGTCAGAAAGAGAGGTTTTGTGCTAATGGGGAAACATCCTGCATGGCTCATTGAGACACTCGGAAAGACAGAATTATGCCTATGTTCCTTCATGCAGTGGGGAAGAAAGCCAAACATGAGTCCCCATTTTAAATATAGTTCTAGAAAGTCATTTAATTTTCAAAACTGTCATATTTGTATGTTAATTTTAAATCTATTAATTCTTCAGAGCAGAGGAGGGCAAATACTTTTGTAAAGGGCAGACAATACTTCCAACTTTGTAGGCTGTTCTCTATCACAACTGCTCATACTCTTACTTGGACTTGGACTTGTTTATGAAACTAACTTGCTATTTTTGAATACACTCCTTATCCCTATAATCACTTACTAAGAAGATGTTTAGGTTCTGTAGCTTCTGACACAAAGTGTCTCCAATGCAGGCTCGCAGGGCATCATACCGATCTCCTCTGAAGAGAACATCATATACCAAGGAAACAGCAAAGCAAAACACATTAAGATTAGCTTCATTATGGTTAATATTTTAATGTTGTACTTAAGAATAGAATGCTCTTTAAAAGTGTTTCCAACCGATCAGATGAATTCTTATTTGAAGGAGAAAAGACACTATAAAGAAATATGTTCTTTTTTTTTTTTTTTTTTTTGAGACAGTATCTCACTTTGTTGCCCTCAGTAGAGTGTGGCATCATAGCTCACAACAACCTCCAACTCTTGGGCTCAAGTGATTCTCCTGCTTCAGCCTCCTGAATAGCTGGGACTACAGGAGACAGGAATCTCACTCTTGCTCAGTGGTCACTGGTCTGGAACTGTGAACTCAAGGCAATCTACCTGCCTCAGCATCCCAGAGTGCTAGGATTACAAGTATAAGCCATGGCGCCCAGCCTCCATTTCATTCCTTTCCATTTGACTTAATAGTGTAAGTCCAATGATTTAAGTGAACGTCAATTTCAGTTTATTTAGAAAAAAATTTGTTCTAAGCCAAAGGTTTTTAGGAAAATTTCTTAGCGGAATATATGGATGGACTCTGGAGTTGTTAACCCACTTAAATTGAAGCAGAAGTTTGGGAAATGTGTACTTTAGAGAGAATAAATCTCTAAATTTTTATCAGATTCTGTAAGAGATTTATGATTGCAAAAGATGAAAAATGACTAAAGACTGTAATAGAAATTTTTTTTAATCTAACATTGTTACGATATTTTAAATGCTAACTATTCTCATTGTATACAATTTAAACTTTGCATTCATTACTTATAAAATAATAAAGAGATATAGTATAATGATATTTAAAATGACTTGTAAGTAGAAAAGAAATGACTGCAAAAATAAATGAATTAGGAGAAAAGATAAAACAAATGAATGTTTAGACAAAAACTCTTTAAACTCTATATGCTTCTTACTCAACTAAGAAAAAGCAACAGAAATTTCAGTATTACCGTGGAAGAAATTCTTCGCACTCAGGTTTGCCTAGGGATTCGACAATATCTGCTGCTTCAAGATATAACTTAAAGTAGAAGATTAAAAACACAATTTATTATGTATAAAACTTAAATTACTATGAACAGAAGTTCTTCTTTTCTACAGTTATTTAATGATTAAGGGAAAAATTATTACAAATACCAATTTAGAGCAAAATAATACACTAAAAATATAATTTTAAAATATATATTATATAGTACTACATTCTTTCATTAAAAAAATGTAAAACCTGAAGAAACTATTAAAAGATATATAACTTGATTATTGTCACTTAGTCATCCTAAAGATGATATATTCTAATTTTAAACCAAAGGAAACTTCATCTCCAAATCTGTTTTTTATAACTACATAAAATCTTTGGAAGCCCTATTCAATTTTAGCTGTAACTAAATAAATAATTTGATTACTTTTTGAAAAGAAAGTACCTACTTTTGTATGCATGTTCCAGGTTGGATAAATTATATGTCATCTATAGCTACGTACACGATAGAGAAAATAATCTTGGACACCAATATTTTGGCATTTTTAAAACTATTGTACAAGTAAGTTTAAATAAATGAAAAAAAGAACTGATTCTTATTCTCACTTTCATTTAAGTAACTTACACGACTAAATTTGAACATGATCAAATACTAATTATAACAAAATCTATATTAATAACAGTATTTTATTTCTCATGTTAATAGTTGTATCTAAACCACACTTTTATTAATGTATTCTGTTTAAAAGAAATCAAAGAATCAGCAGCAAAATAACATTACGTACTTTTTAAAATATAAAAAATGTTATACCCAAAATGTCTTAAGTATCTTAAGAAAGAAAGTGCCTAAAGAAAATGCCCTTTGATTTCTTCTGCCAATTATTCCTTCTGGTTACAGAAATGAGAGTTCTTATTCATGTTGTGATGTTTTCACCCTGCACAGTACTGAAAAACCTGTGCCGTGCCTGTGTCTTCCATCTTTAGAAGCTTACATTCAGGAAGGGACCTGAAGATTCATGATGCAAAAGAATCCATGGAGCAAGCTCAAGAGTTCTGAGAGCTGAGAACACTAAGCTTACAGTGGTGGAGAACAGCTAGAAAGACAGAAAACTCTTCCCCTGCTCTCGCAACTGAGGGAAATACATTGAGAAGACAACTTATATCTCAATAGCCCCAAAATATCATCCTGTTGAAAATACATTGAGAAGACAACTTTGGGTTATATTTCAATAGCCCCAAAATATCATCCTGTTGATTTCAATTACAGAAGTAGGTTTTGGAGGCATATTAATTACATCTCTCTCTTACATCAAAAACTATTTGAAGGTTGCTTTTCAAATATGTTAATTAATACTACATAATAATATGTAACACATTTATTTTGTGAGTAGAGAATTCAATCTTAAATGTATCAATAAAAAACATTAAAATTCACAACTAACCCATTGGCACAAAGGAGAAAACTTTCCTGTCACAGCTTTTAGTACTTCTTGACTGGCAACACCTCCTACTGCTGCAGCCAGAGGGGCTAAGTAGCCCCGGGCAGTCCAGGAGAGCCAGCGCACGACATCTTCATCCACTTCAGGCTGGGACATGCAGTGAAAGAGAGGAAGTTAATGGTATTCATATAGCACACTTAAAATTTCAATGACTAATGAGAATTATTGTAACAGAATTTAACTTCTAAGAAAGCTACACAATTTCCCTACTGAACAGCTTTTAAGTCAAAACCGTCCCAAGCTGATGCCACCTGTTACTTTAGTGCCTCACTCTACCAGGACTTGCCTGTTTGTCTTTCAGAATCAAGTCACCCTCGGGCACCATGTAGAATTTATTAGACAATCTATCACTTATAGTTTTTGTTAACGGTTCTGGGATACCAATCAGCCAATATTTAGAAACAACCAGAATTTTTTCAAAAAGTTTGTTAATGAAAATAAATTAAAATAATAGGATTCATAAAAATAAGAAGCTATCAATTTATGCCAGAAGTGGTAAATACAAAGAACTGTAATGAATAATGACATACTACATTGTTAAAAGATAATTTTCTCAACTATATTTAAAAATTCAAATTGTGTTGCTAAAAATAAAATTTATTAGTATTATGAAGGAAATACTATAGACTGACTTTTGAGCTACTGTTTTAGCACAATTTCTTATGTGTGAAAAAGATCTTTGCATAAGTTCTGGTTTCTCTTTCTATTATGTAAATATTACTAATCTTAATTTTATTTTTTTACTTTATTACTTTTTTTTTTTTTAGAGACAGTTTCATTTTGTTGCCTTCGGTAGAGTACCGTGGCGTCACAGCTCACAGCAACCTCCAGCTCTTGGGCTTAAGTGATTCTCTTGCCTCAGACTCCGGAGTAGTTGGGACTATAGGCACCTGCCACAATGCCCTGCTACTTTTTGTTTGTTGCAGTTTGGCCAGGGACGGGTTTGAACCGTCAGTAATATGGGGCCGGTGACCTACTCACTGAGCCACAGGCACTGCCCCACTAATCTTAATTTTAACCTTAAGCTTCAAGCAGGGCTCCTTCAGCATATATAAACAATAGATTTTAAATATTTTTGAGGGAAAAGGTAAGGATTTTTATTATACTTTCAAAAATATCTGTGGTACAAAAATGGTAAATATGTACTCTATTTCAATTTTCTGTAACTCATTATTTTCAACTATTAAGCACCAACCTCAACTCAGATTATGATTTAAATTGTGCCATTTCTGAAAAGAGATGGTGGTGACAACATAAGCAATGATGGGAATGACAACAGCAGTTAGACTGGGTGAGTACTTCCTGTGCCAAGTTGTATATTAAGTCTGCACATAATCGTTAAAATAATCCTAGAAAATATAACCTAAGAAAACTGAAACTCCAAAAGACTACATAACTTATTCAAGTTTATATAGCTAGTAAGTAGTGAAGCCAGGATCTAAACTCCAGATGGCCAATTTCACAGCTATAGTCTCACCATTTATTAGGTCATGTTATCTCTCAAGATTCTATTTTTTTTAAAGTAAATAAACAAGCATCCAAATCCTGAAATGTTTTGGTTACCCTAGGTTATGGATAACAACCTAAGTCTACATTTCTGCACACAATCTCTAGAACAGGGGTCCTCAAACTGGGGTCCTCAAACTGCGGCCCGTGGGCCACATGAGGCAGTGTGATTGTATTTGTTCCCGTTTTGTTTTTTTTACTTCAAAATAAGATATGTGCAGTGTGCATAGGAATTTGTTTATAGTTTTTTTTTTTTTAAACTATAGTTTGGCCCTCCAATGGTCTGAAGGACAGTGAATTGGCCCCCTGTTTAAAAAGTTTGAGGACGCCTGCTCTAGAACATAGGTATAACTACAAAGAGATATAAAGTATAGGGCTTAGCATTGCTAGGGAACAGAATATTATAAACTGATTTTTAAGTAGAGAAACAGAGACCAAACCCCCACGGAGCCATCATATAGCACTACAAGCCTACAAAGAGCAGAGGGGATGAAGTAGTCATGCAGACCATAGCAAAAAAGGCCAAACAGTAACAAAGCATAGTCTAAGTCATCCAAAGAAAAAGAAGCCCCACCTTAAGTGCACAAGGTTCTGAAGAGCATGACACCCAGCAGGTCTCAGCCCTAGCTACAAAGAAGAACTTCTCCGGGAGAGAAAGAGGTGAGCAGGAAGGGAAGGGACATACTCTGAAAAACAAGGCTCAAGGAGGGAGGCAGAAACCAGAGACCATAAAGACAGCCAACACCTCTCCACCAAAATGAAAGTCACCGTTAAATAAAGTCCTTTCCTGTATCCTGAGAGAAGACAATGTTATAAAGTAGGAATCTAAAAAGCACCCTAAATCCTTACCCTGTTCCCAAACTAAGCACTAAGCACAACAGTCTGTAACACAATGCTAATGTTAAAAAAGCAGAAAGTTAGAATAAAACATTATAATTACTGAAAATTTCCTCCAAACTAATCACAGGTTGTGTAAAATTTGTTGGAGTGAATTATATAAAAAGCACTTTGAAGATGGAGGAAAAATATCTTGAATTAGCAATTTAAAAACCAACAACCAAAAGCAACAATGATAACTACAGCAACAACAACAAAATAGCCAGCGTTGTGGCAGGTGCCTGTAGTCCCAGCTACCTGGGAAGCTACGGCAAGAGACTTGCTTAAGCCCAAGAATTTGAGGTTGCTGTGAGCTGTGATGCCACAGCACTCTACCAAGGGCTACATATATAGTGAGACTCTGTCTCAAAAAAAAAAAGAAAAGAGAAATTTAAAAACCAAGAACAAAAATCACCCACTTTGCCTCTCCATAGAGGGAAAGAAATAACCAATTAAGGAATATCTTAATCTACATATTGAAATGGGCTCATGGTGTACCTGAGAAAATGAACTGAACGCTTAACTCTGAGATCTAATTTGGTGACACTATTAGATTTCACAGATGAGGACAAATACCAGGGATGCCAAAAAAACATATACACATTTTAAGAGCTATTATCTATGTGTTTCTTTTCAAAGTTGAATTGAATTATAGTACCAATGTGGGACGACATTCACTCAAAATATGGTGGTAATCAAATGAGTGCCAGTGTCACCATTTAACAGGCAGGACAGTCAGAGAAAATGGCAGAAGCACCAGTTCTTTGAGGTGCACAAAGACCACCTGAAAGTATTTGAAATTTGAAAACACTGTGGATGCACAGTGACAGTGAGGTGTGAGTGTGTAGCAGGACCCCCAATGTACCTAACAGCTGCACGCATCCGTGGTGAGAGACACACGGTGCATGTGTGACCTGCATGCGGGAAGATCCAGGAGACCATGCATTGGTCATGTAGTAGTTCCCGCAATCAGAAGTGTCTGGACACTGGTGGTGACCATGTGAGCACCTCCTGTGACTACAGAAGTCACGTGTCACTTATATTCTTTTTTTGTTATGGGTGTACATGGAGTGTTACAATTTCAATACATTTTTTTCCTTTCTTAAAATGTATACACATTTTTTTGGACCCTTCTGTAAACAAGGTCTCAAGGCAGAAAGACTGGATTATTATTAAGAGTACAAAGATTAGGCTGGCATCTTGTTTATCCGTAGCACGATATAAAGTGAGATATCTATCAGTGAGGAAAGAAAGACCCTAGAATTTTACATCCAGTTAAGCTAGTTTTCCTGTATGAAGGATAAAGAAAAAATGTGACACATAAAAACTCAGAATACCATAATCCTCAGCGGCACCTGCAGCTCAATAGAGCAGGCTGTTGGCCCCATACGCTGGAGGTGGCGGGTTCAAACCCAGCCCTGACCCCCCCCCCCCAAAAAAAAGAATAATAATAATAATAATAAATAAATAAAAGAAAAAAAAAGGCACTTATGCTTGCATACTTCAGTGGTGTCAATAAAAAAAAAAAAAAAGAATACTATAATCCTGAGCTCCTTCTAAGAAATGTACTATAGAAATTCACGAAACATGGTTTTGAGACTTAACCTGAAAGTCACAATAATCAAGACAGGATGGGCCTTGCAAAGAGAAACAATTAACATGAAGACAACAGAGCTCAGAAATAGGCCTACAAACCATGGTTAGCAAGTGCTGGCGAAGATGCCTTCACTTTTGCTGGAAAGAACAGTGTTTTCAGTAAATGGGCTGGAGTTACTGGACATTCACACACAGAAAACTGAATCTTGATCTATGTGTTGTACAGTATATAAAAACTCATGAAACTGCACAAAATTAGTGTATAGTATAATTATGTACACTGATCTATACTTTACATGGTCATGTCTTGAACCATACTTTGTATAACATACAATAATTAAATTATTAAATTACTAAGTTATAAAACTTATAGATGAAAACATAGAACTGTGACTTGTGTTAACAAAAATTTCTTAGGACAAGAGGCATAAGCTACAAAATGAAAAACTGACAAATTGAACTTAAGGAAATAATTTTAAAATACGTATCTGATAAAGGACTCATATGCAAAATATACAAAGACAATGCTTTAGAAAAGGCACCTAAAAAGAGATAAAGAACTTTCTTAATAAGAAAATAAAAAACCTAATTGAAAGGGTGGTGAGGGAGGGGGGAGGTGAGTAGAGGGAGGGAGATTGATAGGATTACATCTGCGGTGCATCTTACAAGGGTATATGTAAACTTAGTAAATGTGGAATGTAAATATATTAGCAAAATAATTAAGAAAATGCCAGGAAGGCTATGTTAACTAGTGTGATGAAAATGTGTCAAACATTCTATGAACCAAGTGTATGGTGCCCCACGATCATATTAATGTACACAGCTATGATTTAATTAAAAAAAAAAAAATAGGTTAAGATTTGGAAAGACAATTTAGTAAAGAAGGGGTATGGACAGCAAATAAGCACCTTAAAAGGATGTTCAAATTCGTTGCCATTAGTAAAATGCAAATTAAAACAGAAGACACTACACATGTCAAAATGATTAAAACTGAACTGACAACACAAAGTATTGGAGAGATACTGAGTTACTGAAACTCTCATACATTTCTGGTGGGAATGCAAAACGTACAGCTACTTTTTAGAACAATTTGGCAGTTTGGTTACAAAATTAAACATAAGAGGTCTGGCAATTAAGTCCATGAACTTGTCCTACAGAAAGTGCTATCTCCCTCATTGCTGAATATTACTAGTCACCTCAAAGGTACTGCCCTAGGGAAGCTATGCACCAAAGCCAACACCTAGTCCACCCTTCCCTTCACAGCAATTTTTGTAGAATGAGTTCATGAACTTAATTGCCAATGACAACAGCTCTGATGGCCATGCTGGAAAAAGAGTTCCCAAAGTGCTTTGAAGGGTAGACTAAGCACTGGTCAGTGCACAGCTTTCCAAGGGGAATACCTCAAAAGGTGCTTTAGTGACATTTAGCAACGAGGCATGTGGTGCTTTTTCTGGGATGAGTTTACGAACAAACTATAGTGGCTGACTGAGTTTGGGTGTGGACTAGAGATGATTATAAGGAGGCATGAGGGAACTTTTTGGTATTACAGAAATGTTTTGTATCTTGACAGTGGTGATGAAAATATATGCCCACACACTTGGAAGTCATTGTGTTCAGTTGAGTTGTATACAGAATTTTGTACACAACTTCATATAAATTTTACCTCAATAAGCCAAATAGGTCCCTAACCATATCCTTCGGTTTAATCATAGACTTCAACTCTATTTCTAGCTTTTCATACATTTCCTTTCTCTAACCATTAAATATACAACAGAAGGCATTTTATGACTAGTGAGCCTCTGCTTCAGTACATTTATTCTTTTTTCTCTAGTTATATACATATATGAAATCAGAACTTCCTACCACTGATGTTAAGACTTTCATTTCCCCTTTATTTTTATAAAATAAGAACAAAAATAAAAAATGTTCAAAAAATTACACTAACACTGCTATGTTAACAGCTTCTTAAATGAAACTGTTTACTGGCAGACACAGGCATCAGCAGCACAAAAATACATTATCTAGATGATATGTTCAAGTCCAATCTGATATGCAAAATGTGACTAAAAGATGTGACTGCACAATGTATAAAAGAGGTAACTTACAGGAAAAGCTGGTTGGTAACTTACAGGAAAATGAGGTTGAATAAGGTCAACAAACCAAGTAAAGGAGAACAGAAGGACAAAAGACATTAATACCAATAATGTGACAGCAAGAGCAGCGCACAGTGGTCACACAGCAATCTAAGTGCTTCATAAAATTGAGACACTAACGTCCGTGACAACCCTGTAAGGCAAGTCAACTGTTTTACAGGGAAAAGCAGAACTTGCCTAACCTTACAATAACAATAAGTAGCTGGGATTTAAAGGATAAGAAACTATTAATATAGAGAACATTTATATGTTACAAACAAATTTTTTGAAAGCCATAACTTTGAATATTCACCTTCTCTTCCAAGGTTTCACTTATTGATGTTGCCATTTTGAATAGTTCTTCTGAATCTTGTTGGCATCTGCAATTCAAAACACTCTAACTTCACTTTACTCAACTGCCATAAATAGTAGGGCATATTCAAAACTAAAATTATGAAATATATTAAAAAACATGGAATTCTGCTAACAGATCACACAAAGTATTTCACTGGCTTAAAGATAACTGGCTTATAAATATAATACTTCAAAATCATGCTTAACTCAGGACAGTAAGATTTAGTTTTAAATATACAAAGCAAAAACATTTTCCAACAGTACTCTGACTTAATAAAGTATAAAGTAAAAATAAATGGGTTAACAATTGAAATAATTCTTAGATTTTTGTTTTTAAAAGCGGTAGCTTTTAAAGGTTTCAAAGTGGGAAAATTCACATTTAGTATGATTTAATTTTTGTAAACCACTCTCTATACCCAAGAAAAAGGGCAGAAAGTTCTAAAGAATGTTTATATAGTTTGAAATATGTATTAATTTTGCAATTTCTTTTCTTTAAAATAAATTAGTTTTTGAAAAAAATATTACTTTTAAAAAAGGAAAATCATTATGTTTAAATAGGAAACATTACCCGATATTTGGCTTACGACTGTAATTCTCCTGAAACTGGTCCAAGGCAAGCAAAGCTGTGTGAATCTGTAAAGGCGCCTATTGAGAACAATAAAAATTGGCCAACAGTGAGTGCTTTCATGTGCTAGGCATGTGTTTAATGCTTTTTAACAACAATTTAATAATCCCCACAATAAACATATCAATAATACTATTATCAACACTGTTTAACATATGAGAAAATCGAGGCTTAAAGAAGCTGGTAAGCTTACCGTAAGGCCCTAGGGTGCATTAATGAAAGGGTCTCTGAAAAGCAAAAAGAACCCCTTCTTTCATTCAAAGAGAACTTTGTAAAGCAGAGATCAACTCTGCAGGAAATAGTTAAAATTGACAAAACAAAGCATAGGGCCAAAGAAGATTAACATAGGAATGAACTTATTCAAAGGGAGATAGCAAAGCAGAGCAGGGGGCACCTGTGTAGACTGGGGGGGGGGAGGGAGGTTGTGAGAAAATGGGGGAGTCATTTTTCCCCCCGTAATGTGAATGACGATTACACAACAGACTTTGATCTTGCACCAGGGTGAAAACACCGGGTGAGAAGATGAAGTCAGGCAGACTTAAGGTGGACATGACACAGCTGGTCAGGCCGGTTTAGGTCCTGTCTGACCTTCATCCCCTGTCTCCCATTCTTATTATTCTGCAAATTTAGCTCCCACCTTAAAGATGCCTATCTTGAGTAGTGTATGTAGATTGATTTAAGAGATTAACTTTTGAAGTGGAATGTTGTCCTAGGTCACTGAAACAAAAGCTCAAAACACAACCCTGTGAAATAGCCATCCAATCTTAAATTACTTGCAATTAAAAATTGAGAAGGGCACAAGATATATAGGTTTAGACCTGGGTAGCCATACTGCACTTTTAAACTTATTGTTTTGTTCCAGAAAGGAGCATAATAGTTAATTCTGAAAAAGTAATGACAATCAAGTTAAGTTACACTGAATTATTGGGGGCCAAAGGCAGCCACACATAAACCCTTTTCTCCTCTCCCTCTTTTTTCTCTCCTCCTAAAACAAAGATACCATCCCCCAAGAAGTCTGCCCCCACAAACCATAACCAGACAGGCAACCTGTGGAATGTTCCCTCCCCCCCCCAACGAATGAAAGTAGTCTCTAACTGCCCCTGGGCACAGATGCCATCTTTATACTGCCTGGGTGGGTCACCCTCCCTTTTCAATGAAGTTGGCCTGAAAATCTCCTCTGAGGCCTTATCTCTGGGCCCCGCCATTTACACCTTTCAGTTATATTAAGGATTAATGTGATCTTTGCTTTGAACTATGCAAATTAAGAAAGAATGTCACATTGGAAAAAGGTAGCTTTGGGTATCTAAGAAGTAAAAATTTGAATAAGGACTGGTGAGCTGTTTCCATTCCCCTCTCTATTGTTAAGCCTTGTCTTAATTTTGTAGAGTTGTGTGTCTATCAATAAATTCTGAATACTGTAACTTGGCCTGTACTCTTTATTTTATCCTGGTTGTCCTTTCTGCTCAGAAGGGATGTGTCAACTGAAAGACTTTATCTGACTACCCAAGTACCCACTGTTTAAAGCTCCAGCACATTTTCATTAACAGCGCCTGTCTCCACCCAGGCTGGGGTTCACCAGGACACTGTATGGAACCTGGAGTGATGTCAATCAAATGACAGTGACATAAAGTTAGCACAAGAACACCTAATTCCTTTTCCTTATTAATATTTACACATTTGGAAACTGCTAATTTCTTCCTTACCACAAATACATTTATTGTTACAAAATTACCTCTAGTGATTTAAAGAAATAGGATATATAATTAAGATCTTTTCTTTAGTAAGAAATATGTATTATATAAAATTCTACACACTTCAGAAAGTCTTCTCTGAATTGCTGAAATAGTCTTTTAATTATCTAAACTAGCAAATCATTACAAAAGTAAAGCTTTTTCTATTATGCTAACATTTTTTCCAAGATACAAATTCCCGTTTTTAATCCTTCAGCATCAACTTTAGATATGTGAGTATAACTCTTTATTAGGAAACCCAACAGCAAGGTAAGTAAGTGGTTACTCTATTTTAACCTTGTAACCACTAGCTGAGTCCCACCCCCCATCCCTCTGCCTCTCTCAAACCTGCCAAGTGTTTATTTACCTCAGGTTTGCTGAAATCTGCAATGAGGTACTTTGGATGTTTTATTTGCCTTTCCAGAGGTTCCTAATTAAAAAAAAAAAAAAATACAACTTGTTACTTGAGAGTAACTGAGTAATCAGTTGACAAAACATGTTATATGTCATTGTTTTAGATCCCCTAAAAGCAATGGGGATCTCTCTTGCAGGTCTGAAATAAATGCGGTTGACCTGGTATAACCTGATACTTTAATTAAATATAAAATAGCTACCATTCTTTCTTACCTTAGGACCACATTTAAAAAAAGAAAAGTGAAATAAATCAACCTGTTCCACATAATAAATTTGGGACCACTTAATAAAAATATTTGCATACTTGAAAAAATCTGTGTTTTAATAGAAAAGCTACATATTTTTCTGATATCAAGTTATCAAGATTTGTTATGCCTGACAAGACATGAATAGACTCAAGCTAAAATCTCGGTGGATCAAAGAACACAAAGGCAAAACAAAAGCTCAAAACACAACCCTGAAATAGCCACCCAATCTTAAATTACTTGCAGCATAAACTACCCAATTAAAAATTGGGAACAGAGTACAAGAAGATATACCAGGATTAGACCTGGCTAACCATATTGCACATTTTAACTTATTGTTTTGTTCCAGCTTTGGCTTAAACATAGCCTTGTAAAAAACCATAGTAATAGTTAATAGTTAATAGTTCTGAAAAAGTAAAGACAATCAAGTTAAAAACTTTGACTTCTTGCAAGGAAAAACAAGAGGTTAGGCAGCTTCACTGAGAAATGCCCTAAAGATGTAAGCAGCAGGAGATTCCTTAGTTCCTTCACAAAAGTAGTCTCATATTCTCTCTATGCAGCTTAATTGTATTTTCCTTTCAACATCAGGAGTTTCTAGGAATTATTTTACATTTCCAGCATATACACTATTTTTTTTTAATTTATAAAATTAAATTTTAAAAATCTGGATTATCATGTAGGATAAAGAAATATTCCTTACATGTATTTCAAACAAATAATTGAATAATAAAGCAAAACAAGCCTTCCTAAATCTTTATGTTTTATCTTGTCTTAGAAAGTAAATTATAAAGTATGTTCAGCTCTTTGATAATTAAAGAAGCTATAGTTCCTTTGGGGTATACTCATATACCTCAACTATATGCATATAGTATTCTAGCTATAGAAGATATGCAATTTTTTTGTGATCATCAGTTTATTTCCTTAGATTAATTCCATTTTCCTCAAAGTGGATGCACCTTAAAAAACAAAATCTATTTGGCCTTTAAAGTAACTGTTAGGTTAACAGTTTTTTTTTTCCTCTTCTTTTTTTTTTTTTCTGTAAAAAATTTTTTTATGCAGAAAAAAATACTTACAAAGCAAAATGTCTTAGGAGTCTTAACTTGGACAGCTATGCCTCCGTGTAAATATGGTTCCAGTTCTGTAGTATCATCAATGCTAAAAGAAAATGGTGACATAACTAGAAGAAAAAAATAAGAAAATCATTATACAGGAATATAGACATTGAAATTTGAAGACTTATCCTCATGAGGATGTTAATTCTCTTTAGTTTACAAGGTTAAGATTGCAGAACAGTTTTTTTTTTGTTGTTGTTAATGGAAGGTTGGGAGGAGTAAGGGAAACTAGATAGACTACATTTTCTGATGTGAACTTTAGGACTTAAAAATAACCAAGAAAATTCAGAAAGAAAAAAAAATGAGAGGTATTTATTTTCAGACATGAAAATAGATCATAAAGCCTCAATAAGATCAGTGCTAATTATGTATCATACTTCTACAATTTATGCAGTGTGGTGCTAACTGTGCATCATAATTCTACAATTTATGCAGTGTGGTGCTGGCTCATGAACAGACAAAGAGAATCCACTAGAAAATCAGAAAAAGACCCTAGTACACAAAGGACACAATAAAGGTGTACCTCAAACCAGTGAGGAAAAAAAGATTATTTGACAAATCTTCAGGGGGAAAAAGTCATCCAGGAAAATATCCATTCCATTGTAAATGTAAGTTTTAAATGTCAAAAAAGTTTAAATACCAACATTGTTTTAGATAAAATTATGGAGAAAAAAATCTTTTATAACTTTCCAGCGTGGCAGGGTTTCCTAAATAATACTCAACATAAAAGCCCTAAGAGAAAATACTGAACATTTTGATTCTATAATCATAAAAAAGAAAACTTCATGATAAAATCCCATCACAAGTCAAAATATAAATACCAAACTAGGAAAAGTATTTGCAATTCATATAAAAAAACTGGCAAATATGCCCTATAAATCAAGAGTTCCTAGGAATGGTTAAGAAAATGATCAATAACTCGACAAGAAAATGGCAAAGGACAGATGGCTCACATCAGAGGAAAAATAAATAGCTCTAAAACCTAAGAAAAAGATACTAAATTTCCTTCCTAATATGAAAAAGGCAAGTTAAAATTATTCCTTATCTAGGAACAGTGGGGTGTGCCTATAGTCTAAATTACTTGGGAGGCTAAGGAAGAAGGATTGCTTGAGACCATGAGTTTGAACCTGAAGTGCACTATAGTGTGGACAACACGGCAAGACCCTGTCTATTTATTTTTATTTTTTTGAGACAGAGTCTCACTCCGTTGCCCTGGCTAGAGTTCAGTGGTGTCACAGCTCACAGAAACCTCAACCCCCTGGGCTCAAATGATTCTCCTGCCTTAGCCTCCACAGTAGCCGGGACACAGGCACCCGCCACAATGTCTCCTTTTGTTTTTCCATTTTTAGTAGAGATGGGGTCTTGTTCTTACTCAAGCTGGTGTTAAACTCCTGACCTCAGGTGATCTACCTGCCTCGGCCTCCCAGAGTGCTGGGATCACAGGTGGCAATCAGGTGACCTCATCTCTTTAAAAGAAAAAGAAATGCTCTGATATTTTTATCCCTATTGTGAAATATTATATAGCCATGAAAGAAAATTTAAAGAAAAAAAAAAAAACCTCTACAATTACTGATGCAGCACTATATATTATCTGCTACCTTCTGTGTAAAAAAGGAAAAGGAAAACCTGGATGGGTACACAATAAATTAAGAGCAGTGGTTACCTGTAGTAGGTGAATAAGAACTGAGAAGGCAGGACCAAGGATGGGCAGGGAACTTTCACTATAAACATTTACCCTTTCTTGTTTCTGAAATATTTGCTTATTCAAAATATTAAATTAAAAAAACCAAGTGAGCCCCCTTTCTACTTAACATATAATAAATATTACTAACATATTAAGTAGACAGAAAGGTCAGCAGAGTAAACACCAAACTTAGCTGCTGTTACCTCTGGAGAGGGGACCAGGTCTTAAGTAGGACTTATTTTTAATTCTACTTAATCACACACACACACACATATACACAAAATGTTTTTTCACATTAAAAGATATCCACCTTAGAGAAGCACCAATTAGTGAACGTTAAGGAAAAAAAAAACCTTTCATAACAGCCACTCTATTTAAGCATTACCCCCCAACTTCAAAAGAATTTTTGGTACAAAATGTAGGTTTTCTTTCTCATCATTCCTTGATATCCAGTGGATCCTCTTTATATAGGCAGCCTCAAGAAACTGATCCATCACCATAATCCACCATGGCATGGAACCCCAAATAACAAATAGTAACCCTCAATGGCTAGGTTAGTCAATTTCACAAAAATAAAAATAAATTCTTTAATGTAAATGTTCTACATCTGTACTTCAGATAGATATACGGCTATAGTTGGGAAATGGTACCAAAGATGCTTAAATATGGATCCAAAGTTGTTTATCTACAAAGAGTTTGTAACAGGGACTGGTATTTTTCCTTTCCTAAAAATATTATTTTGTAGTCATTAAGGAAAAAAAAATATAATTCCATTTACTAGTCTATACACTAATCATAAGTAACCACTCTCTCTTAAATAGGTGTCGATCTGCCACACAGTCAGTTACAAGTTGTCTAGTACTGTCTTTTAAATGCTTTTAAACATGGCTGGAGGAAAAAACATAAACTATGCAAATTAATGCTGCTATAAATTCATTACCTCTAACATCAAGTGGGCCCTGTGTGATGCCTGGTAATCACTTCTTTTTTTATTTTTTGCAATAGTCTCACTGT
This sequence comes from Loris lydekkerianus, assembly GCA_963574355.1. Classification (NCBI taxonomy): domain Eukaryota; kingdom Metazoa; phylum Chordata; class Mammalia; order Primates; family Lorisidae; genus Loris; species Loris lydekkerianus. The sequence continues at coordinate 35,299 of CAUYPK010018683.1, forward strand.
CACCCTCGGTCGAGTGCTGTAATGTCACAGCTCACAGCAACCTCAACCTCTTGGGCTTAAGAGATTCTCTTGCCTTAGTCTCCCAAGTAGTTGGGACTACAGGCACCCACCACAATGCCCGGCTGTTTTTTTGTTGTAGCTGTCATTGTTGTTGCCTACTTTCCTCACTTCTTTTGCTGTAGCACCTTTCATTTTGTGGGGCCAAATGATCTCACATTATTCCCCCATCAAGAAAAACAGACTCACCGTATCACCAAAAAACTTGCCTGAAGTCACAAAACCATTCATCTTTTTTACTCAAGCCACCAAACAAGAACATACTCCAACCAACATCTAGAAATCTCCATTTCAATACTTCATTGCTACCTTGTTCCTCAAGTCTAAACCTTATTCATTACCCTTTCTCCAAAAACCTACTCCCTTTCTTGCACTCTGTAAGATAACCACGAAGGAATCTTTGCTTACTTACTGTATGTGATTACGAAGTTTCCTCCTGTCTTAAAATTAAGACTCTTGTGATCTTAATTCTTATAATCTTAAATAAAACATGGCCAGCCCTGCCATGTTTTATTTCTTGGAGATGTTGGAGTTCTATCTTGCATTTGAGCTTTTCTGTTTGTCTCTGCATAGAGTATTCTTTTTCAACAACTTCCTAAGCCAATGAAACCTTTAGATTTTATTCAAGAAATGTTCCACTGCTGCTCTCCCCAAACGTTCCACTGGTGAGTTTCTTATAAAGTTGAGGGTTCCCAGATGCCTGTACTCTCTTAACATTATCCCTGTGTAACAATATCTTCACTGGATTCAGGTCATGTCTGTGAAGTGAAGCTGTGTTCTCAAGGCTGACTGTAGTGTCTGAACTATAAAGATGCCGACTAATAATTAAGTAGGAATGAACTACTAAAACATAAATTTACCAGTTATTTGTTGTGTCGTTCCATTTAAACGTGTCATTCCATTAATTTCTCGAAGTGTTATGAGCTGTCCTGTCTCAAGTTTGTGAGGATGATTTTCAAGGCAAGTGACAATGCCAGGATTAGCCTAAAAAAATAGTAACAAGTTCACATATTCTTCCAAATCTTACACAAAAAAAGTTATCACAAATTTCTAAGTTATTCTTTTCCATTAGTAAAAGTAAGCCTTTAAAGAACTGTCACAAAATAATGATGAAATTATTATTTTTTTTTTAATGAATGTTAAAAACAGCTATATTTTTCGTGGAAGATGTTCTGGAGACTTCACAGGGGGGTTCAAATATTTTACATATTTAAAAATTCTCATGACTTACAAAAAGCAAAGTTATTTATTAGTTTCAAAGTCATTTAGAAAAAAATTGTGTGTACATAAAAAAACCTAACTTTGAAGATCCACTTACTTCTTTCACTATCCAACAAAAGAAAATAGTAACAAAACATAAAAATCCAAACTATCTTTTGGAGCTTATTCCAACAGTGTGTTATTCTCAGGGACAAATTAAGACAAAGTAAAAAAGGTAAAAGGCTAAGAAGTAATATGTCTGAAAGAATAACTCAGGTGAAATAATAAACCACTCTGTAGCAGAATGATCCACAGGATGATTTTTTAATAAATTTTTCTTAACAAGGCATGAGGGAGATATTACGGGTTTAAAAATAAAACATAAAGACAGATGCACAAATACTAGTATGTCAAAGTATATTATCATTCCCTTATATGTATTTGGCTTCTTTGGGGACTTTAAAGTAAGTTGATGACAAAGAGCATGAGTAAATTATTTAGGTTAAAGAGTATTAAGAGGGGACCATAATGATTTCTCTAGTTCTTTCATGTAATAAAAAATTAAGCTTACTTGGTATCAGGAGAGTATGGTTAGAAAATTCAGCCTTTTTCATTTGAAGCTCAATTAATTTTAAACCTGACTTGCCTTCTAAATAATGTTATGGAAACATAACAGATGAGAAATGACTTTGTCTAAGATGATTTGCAGCCCTTCCTATGGTCATAGTGTTAGGCCAGGTAACCCACATACTTGGTGCATCCATGATCTGACACACAAATCAGCTCATGTTTCTAGGAACATGACACAGAACAAAATTAAAATTTATGGCAGGCAAATGTTGATCTGTAAGTATTAAGTATTGTTAGAGGAAAATACAGAATATACTTAATAATTAATATGCAAATTTCAAGTTAGTTTTAATATACTGCATTTAAAAAGTTAACAAAATATTCCCTTATGAGTTATCATAAAACAATGCAAAACAAATGAAAAAATACTATTATGACAATATTTTGCTAATGCTACCTTTTTGAAAACAATATTTCACATCAACTTTAAAAAATTTATTTTAAAAAGTTCATTGATATAATCATACTTGCGTTATGTTTGAAATAAAAATTTCTTTTGGCTCTTCTCCTGTTGTATCTAAAACTTCAAATTCATCGCCAAAATCACAAAATAATCGTGACCAAATCCCATGTATATCTGCACTGATGAACTGTGAAATAATAAAATAAGTTCAAGTTAATTAAAAAACCCCAGCTCAACTGACTTATGCCCTTTTATGACAATTTAGATATAATTAAGTATATCCTTTATAATATAAAATGAATTATGAATAGGATACATTGTAAACTGGTTTAGAAATAAATATTTGGTAAACAAGTATCTAGAGAAACAACATCAGAAGTAATATCAGTGCATTTTTTGTAAAATTCTGGCCTTGTCATAATATTCAAACACAATTAGTAAGAAACAGATGTCTTGGTCTGATGGTCAAGCAGTGACTTTATACTTGGTTTAGAGAAGAGGAATGGAGGAGCGTCCACCCAGCAAAAGCAGTGCTGTTAATGGAAAGCAGAAGAGAACGGAAAGCTGAGAGCAGGGGGGACAGAGAAACCAAAAGCGCAAATCAGTCATAAAGGTAAAAATTAAATTCTTAAACACAATGTTTCATTAGAAGCAGTTTATATAACACACCCATTGTCTACATCCCAAGAATTTGTAAAAAAAATTATTTTGTGCTTCAAGCTATTTTTAGAGCTATTGCTAATGAAATCTTTATTCTGTCATGTATCTAATCTTATATAAAGTCATATTTTTCTAAAAAAATTAAGCATATTGATATTTTGATATAAGAAGATATCTTATTAAAATAACTTATAATTCTCATTATATAAGTGGTGAGATGGTTAATGGAAGACTCTCTCCCACTTGATCATGTATTACCTTTATCCATCAAAAGGGGCATAGAAGTATTTTTAATGACACATAAAACTGAATACCTTTAAAAGTTTAAAAGCTATAAATTCCAAGACATTGTATTTTCTCCAAAATAGTTTAAAGTAGAGCTATATCTATGTCAATTTCATAAACAAAGACTTTAATTTGTAACCTAGTAAGGTTATTTTGTAAAACTTCTGTGCCCCATTGCTTAAATTATAACCCATAACATAAATGCTCTGCAGAGCATAAGTATGCTAAGTAAACACCACAACCCCCAAATTTGAAGCACACTTAACCATACAGGATAATTTTGACTTAGCATTTAAAGGAACAAACATCTTTTTTCTTTTTCTAAAGGAACAAATGATTTCAAAAACAAAGGAGGTGAAGTTAGTAACACGCATTCAGTTAGAGGGGAGGAACTATGATCTTTCCCTCAGAAACCTGTTCCCAGTATCACCACCACCTACTTATGCTAGACAGAAATCTAGGATTTTTGATTATTCCTTCCTTCACAACTCATTCATCCACCCAAAAGTTCTGTTAGCCTAAGGAGGCTGCACAGGGTACCTCAAACTCAGTGACTTTTCACTATCTCTATTCCTATCTCCTTTGTCTGAGACACCAGAATCTCCAACAGCTCCTACAGGTCGAGCCGCTTCCATTCTACTTTCATAATCCAGCAGTTCTCCTTCTGGATTCTTTCATGACTCTTTCATACTCTTAAAAATTACTGAGGATCCAAAAAGCTCTTGATTTGCATAGGTAGATAGAGAGTCATATCTTATAGGATCTTGGAGGATATCTGATTAGATTTATAATTTTTTAAGGGTCATTTTGGCTTGCTGTATGGAGAATAGACTATAGCTCTTGTTTATGTAAGTTATGCCTATCCATATATTTTGTGTTAAAAATTAAAACTGAGAAAAATTTAAATCACAAGAATATTCAAACATATATTCCATTAGCTGGTGGAGCAATGACATCACCACAACTTATAGACTACAAAATTTCACTGTACCCAGTAAGATAATTAGAGTGAAAAAGGTAAATAACTAATACCATGTGAGCAACATGAAAACAGTCTGACCATGCAGATCTCTGAAAGGTCCCAGGGATCCTCAGGGTCCTCGGAGCACCCTTTGCAAACAGCTGCTTTACAGAGAGGACCTCCCTGACCTTCTAATTTGGAAAGACAAGCACTGGCTCCTCTCCCAACATCATGCACATACTGTTCTCCATTCTTTCTAAAGATTTTTTTCTTCACAGGACCTCAAAGTACTTGAAAACATATCATGTAAATTTTTTAAATTGTGTACCTTCCATAGTAGAAGGTAATTTTCATGAATAAGAACATTTGTCTGGGACTCAGTACTAATTTGAAACTAGTAGATGAACAATTACAGGCTCACACAAGAGAGAAAAGAAAACAAATTCAAGAAGTGGGGAGAGGTCTTAGGAAGCCCTCACCTAACGGGTACAATGTAGGGGTATATGGCACACTTCCCAGGAATAGGGCTCAAATAGAACTTGGACTTTACCTAACCAAAATTAAAAAAAAAAAAGAAAAAAAAATTGTCTTGTTGATTAATGTATTCTTAGTGCCTAGAATTGTATTTGGTACATAGATATTCAATGAATACTCATAAATGAACCAATGCATATCTTGAAAACCACTATCATATCATGTTTAAGAGGTAATATGTCTATAAAGCAAACTTGGAACTTAGTTTTAAAAATAGGAAATGAATATGATACCAAAATTCAAGAGAAAAATCTTACTGTGATTGTCCTCATGTAAAAAAAAGTTCCTTATTTATAACCCACAGAAAAGACACAGATTCTGACAGAGGGAGTGCTTTTCCTTTGGCTCACTGGTGTCGCTGTTAGTTGACACTGTTACCTTAATTGGAGGACACCGAGAACGGCAGAAGTCGTTGATCTTCTTCTGCAATGAAAGTTTGACCTCAGTCAACACTACACACTGTTGAGAATACAGAACAAGAAATTAAAGAGCAGAAAGTGTATACTTAATATACATACACACTAAAAATACAAATATACCTTGGAAAGCATGCCAGTTTACACTATAAGGATATACTTTATCCTAACAAAAAAAAATTACTACCCTATTACATTCGATTCTAAGGTTAATACCTTCAAAAGCATAGAACAGCAAAGTAAAAGCATCATATACAGAGGAAAACCCACCCACATTAAATTCAGTAACTGTCAAAGCCTTCACAATCAGAAGCAAACCCAAATATCCTACATCAGTGGTTCTCAACCTGTGGGTTGCGACCCACAGGAACTGTAGGAAAGGGTCACAGCATTAGGAAGGTTGAGAACCACTGTCCTATATGGTGTTTATAGACACCAAAGGTTAGAGATTTGTTTTATCTGATACTGCCAAAGAAAAACTAACCTAGCCACCAGAATACTATTTTCACGCTAGCTTAAAAGGGTGACAATTACATTTTTAAGAGATACATTAGGTACAAGAAGAAGTGTATTTAACTTTACTTGACTGTGACAGCTTCCTATATGGAGATGTTCCTCCTGGGGCCTCTTACTCCACACACTTCTCACCTGGGCAGGGTGTGAATAAAGGCCCCTAACACTCTTTCATGGCCATTTCTCAGGGCTACATTTGTGGTGAAAAACTTGTGGGATGAGGCAACACTTCCTCAGGGACAGAACAAAGGCTTATTCACTGCTTAATACAAAGCAGCAAGTTCCTTTAGCTCAGTGTTCCAGGGAGCAATCATGACACACGCAGGTGACTCGGAGCCCACAGAGTGCACAAGCAGGACCCAGGGAGGCTGGAAGAGGTGGGCGATGAAACGTCACACCCAGGGTTTGTGTGATGTACTGAGTAAAAAAGTCCTTAATCTTTCATTTAGGAACCCCATCTATTCTATGAAAGTGAAACGAAAACAGGCTAATTTAATAGTTTGCAAATATAAAATCAAACACTAGGCCCAACATGCAATGAATGTAATTTTTTTTTTTTTTTTGAGACGGAGTTTTACTTTGTCACCCTCAGTAGAGTGCCAAAGGGTCATAGCTCATACCAACCTCAAACTCTTGGGCTCAAGCGATTCTCTTGCCTCAGCCTCCCGAGTAGCTGGGACTACAGGTACCTGCCACAACACCTGGTTATTTTTAGAGACAAGGTCTTGCTCTTGCTCAGGCTGGTCTCAAACTCATGAGCTCAAGCAACCCACCCACCTCAGCCTCCTGAAGTGCCAGGATTACAGGTGTGAGCCACTGCGCCTGGCCTTGAATGTGATTTGTGTTTTATTAATGGTAGAAAAGTCTCTGCCATTTCTTTGAATTCTGCCTTTTCCTAATGCTCTCAAAATACAACCTCATAAACAGGATTTTCCATTCAAGTTCTCATTTCTTTTAATCTCTCATTCATATTTTCTCTTATTTCTATATGTTGTAGTCTCACTAATTTCCTTGGATCTTTCAATTCACGAATGTTACCATATATACTCGAGTATAAGCCAAGTTTTTGCGGCACAAAATTTGTGCCGAGTTCGGGTTTTTCAGCATAAATTTTGTGCCGGGAAAAACTCGGCTTATACTCGAGTATATACGGTATTTTTAATCTGTGTACTGAATTTTACAACTTTATTTTCATTTCCAAAAGTTCTACCTAGTTTTATCACATATACCTAGTCTTTTTAAAAATAATGTCTTATTTTATATTTAATCCCTTAAGATTTAGTCATTTTGAGTACCGTATATACTCGTGTATAAGCCGACCCCCTTAATTTTATCCTAAAAACTGGGAAAACTCAGTGACTCGAGTATAAGCCGAGGTGGAAAATGCAGGAGCCACTGGTAAATTTCAAAAGTAAAAATATATACCCAAAACAATTACAACAATTGAGGAATCAGTAGGTTAAATGCTTTTCAATATTTATTGCTAAAGAAAAACTGTAAACTAGCAACAACAACTTCAAAACTGAGCTGAAGCACCGCCCCCTCAAACAGACAGCAGAAGACGACTGGAGACTACGTGCATTTGATTAGGTGCACGCGCACCGAATCAAATAACCTGTATGACCCGAGTATAAGCCGAGTTCAGGTTTTTCGGCACAAATTTTGTGCCGGAAAAAACTCGGCTTATACTCGAGTATATACAGTATCTGTATTTTATAGGCTCTATCCAATAATTCTATTTCCTGAAGTTCTTGGAGGTTTCATCTTAGTTTGTTTTATCCATTGATGCTTAATCACGCTGAATGGCTTTTTCCTATTATTTTGGCTTGTGAACTCAAAGGAACTTTATATTTTAGAATACACTGTGGCCTACTTGAGGGTATACTTCTCTAAAGTTGTTTACTTATTTTTTTCTGTCTAGCAGTCTAGGGTTTGGCTACTATAGTACTACTTTTTATGTTAAGTTCTCAGCTTGAGAATTTCTAGACCACAAAGGATTACAAAGTTGATCTCCAAACCTGTGTGAGGGGAGGGTTATGGTAACGAATTTCCAGAGACCTTTATTCTTCATCCACAGCACAAGAGAAAACAGACAAGCTTCTTATTTTAATGGCAGATTATTCCTGTCCTCCCTTTCATTGATAGTAAGTACAGCTCTCTGAGGTTCCGCTTTATAATTCTCTAGCTCATGAAGTCCCAAGTCTGCATCACCTTCTGTTTCTGTGTGACCATTAATTTCCAAGACACTTGGATACTATGACAGGCAAGCCCTGTCCTTGAGAGACCAGAGACAGGGACAGAGCTGTCTTTCAGCTACCTGCTCATTATAGCTCCTGAGTACTCCCATTATTTGGAGTTCAGTCACTTAGAAGGAAGTAGGTTTAGCAATTTTAAGTGCTTGTAGCAGAATGGATCTGAAGTTATCTAGTCCAGAATAGAAGTATACTCTGATTTTTAAACAGGTGACAGCATAATTTAATCACAGAAAATAAAATTGGATGTCAACCTAGTCACTTTAGAACACTGAAGGTGTTAGAAAATTTTGTTATTATTTAAGGAACTATTATTACCTATAATACTGATGCATATATTTTACTTCCTTGTAAGTATATTATTTGCCCACAGCTTTAGGAAGAGCCAAATGTACTTTTCCACTCGTTCACTTTAAACTTGACAATGTAACTTGCTTTGGCCAACGGTATGTTACAGGAAGTAACGCAGAAGTTGGAAATGTGCTTGAGTGCTTAGACTTTTCCTTTTGTGCTTCTCCTACTGCCATGAAAACATGAGCTGGCTAGCCTGGTCACAGGAGCAAATTCTAGACTTCAAAGTTGAATCTGAGTTTCAGTCTAGGAACCCCAAATGACATGCAGATGCATAAGAAAGAAATAAGTGCATATTGCTCTAAACCATGCGTCCTCAAACTTTTTAAACAGGGGGCCAATTCACTGTCCCTCAGACTGTTGGAGGGCCGGGACTATAGTTTAAACAAAAAAAACTATGAACAAATTCCTATGCACACTGCACATATCTTATTTCGAAGTAAAAAACAAAACGGGAACAAATACAATTCACACCACTTCATGTGGCTCACGGGCCACAGTTTGAGGACGCCTGCTCTAAACCACAGTTTTGGGTAGTTTTTTATACATATTACTGAGAAAATGGTCACTTGATATAATTGGTGTATTAATAGTTCCTAGGAGAATTTGAATGGCATTATTCTAATAAAATTCTTGTAACTTGAAATTTTTTGTTGTGTTCCTCAAAAGATTAATTACATCATATCAATGCTTAACTATTTGTCTTGGAATCTGTCAACAATACAAAATGGAGCACTAACCTGGTATTTATCTAAGAAGGAAAGATCTGTGGCCTCATTGAAAGGAACAGGAGATGACGTCACATGAACATATGGATTTAGTTCTGCAATATGTTGGAGTACAGCTTCAGCCCTAAAAAAATAAATAACCTCCACTATTCTTTTGTTCAGTACACTCAATCTCCTGAAGTTGAACACTTTATTGATATCAGAAGAACCTGGCATGTTACAAAATTTCAACAGAAACTTAAACTGCAGAAAAACCAAGACTTCTTTATTTTTACAGATAACTATATGATCTTGAGATGTACTATTACATTCCACAGTAATCTATACGATCCAATAGTTCCAAGCTCCTAAAGTTTAATAATTCAGAAATACAAAAGAACTTCTTTAATAAGTTCAAAGAAATTCATTTCTACATAGCAGGGTGAATGTGTCAAATATTTCATAAGTAAAAATAATTAATAAGCATATAACAATTTGTGGTAGTGTGAATTTATGATGAGTTAAACACTAGTATTCCAAATTCAGAAAATATTCTAAATAATTGAGGGAGAACAGTAAAAAATCTCTTAATACATCAAAATATCTTCACCTGTTTCTCTTATTAACTACATCATCTTCACAAAGAAAGAAGCTGGTTCCTAAATCCCATGCTTGGCATTTTTCTGTATCATGAATTGTAAGTGCCTTTAAAAAAAAGGAAAGTATTGGTTGAAGTCAGGAGTAAGACAAGAGTGCTATCTCTGATATTATTTATACTATATTGGAAATACCGTTCTGTGCAATTAGACAATGAAAAACAACTAGAGGCATTAAAATTAGAAAAACATAAAACTAGAACTGGCATAACCACATATATCTAAAAACCTCAATATGCTGATGAAAAAATTATTTTTAACATTAAGAGAATCAACATACAAAAATCCAGAAAATTCTCATAAACACACACTTCACAACAGTCCATCTTCCTTCAAGTAAGAAAGACAACTGACAAACTAGAAAAAAAGTTTTCTAGCTTTCATCATGGGCCATAATAGGCCTTATAGAAGAAGGGATAAGATATGGAAGAAGGAGTAAGATGTATAATGAAAAAGAAATGCACATGGCCCTTAAAAATATTTAAAGATACTGAATCTTGCTCAGAAATGAATCATCTGTTCTTAGTTGCTAGCCTGGCATAAATCCCTAAGCCTGACAACATGCTCTCTTGGTGAGGGTGAGAGGAATCAGCCACTTCCATGTATTACTGATGTGAAATGGTTTAACTTCAGTGGAAAGGAATTTGCAACTCTGGCAAAAAGACACATGCATTATCCTTTGACAGGGCAATCCTACTTTTAGGAATCTATCCCAAAGACACGCTGAGAAAAATAACAAAAAGATGTATGTAGAAGGGTATTAAATGCAGCATTATTTATAATAGCAGAAGATGAAGCAATCAAAATAATCTACAAAAGGGGAATGAGGGCTAATAAAATACAACTACAAAATGTATAATCATACAATTAAAAAATAATGAAATACTTATTTATCACTATGGAGTAATCTCTAGGATAAGCTATGAAGTGATAAAAAACAAGGTGGAGAAAAGTAAAGCACTTGAACAAAGGCAAGAGGAAATACACACACATACAAACAGCTGTTTAGGTAGGTGTACTTGCTTAAATTTAAAACAAATGAAGAAAAAGGCGAATTTAAAAAAATGTAATAAGTAAAGGAGGGAGCAGAGTAGTGAGAAGCTAGATTTGCCTTTTTATTTAAATAAAGTAACTTAAAAAAACGGCAGTTAATTAGTCTGCCAAATCTAGATAGAATTTAAAAAAGAAAGATGAAAAAAGTTTTAAATTCTTTTCAGTAACATTAATAACATTGGAACTGGTATTCTAAAGCTGTCATACAGGTAAAATAAATATAGAATAAAGCAAATAAGTAATTAATGTCATTAGGAACCAAGACACTTGCGGTAATAGAAAAAGATACAAATATAAAATCAAACAAGTAAATATCCTATCATCTAAGATGTGAATTAGAAACTTCAATAATACTTTATAATCCTAAACTTGACAATCAGAAATTTCAGTGTTTACTCATTATAAATGTTTTAGCTTTTTCCACCAAAAAGGCTTTAAAAACAGGGACAAACACTACTGAGCTTTTGTCAAAAGGACTCAAAAATTTGAAAGACTCTAATAACCAATGACAGAAAAATCTGAGCCCCAGTTAAGATAAAAACCTTAATGAATCACAACAAAACAAGTATGTTTAAATTCATGTGTTTATCATAATGTACATACACATACAAGTTCACTAGTAATGACTACATAGCAGGGTGGAATGCTAAGAAACCACTAATTTTAAAAACTGGTGAATAAAGGGGGAAAATTAATTATCCTGCAGTTTTATACATGTACAATCTATACTTTTGTGAAACTAAGTGATGGATAGAATATTTTCTTTCCAAAATATTATTCCAACTAATGAAGAATAGCAAAATATCACTGCAGCCCCTAATGAAATAATGAATCTAGGCAGTCACCACCAACAGTAATCACAAAAAGAGGGACAACAGAATATTATTGTTTACATTGTTTAGATGGGAGAACAGTATCAGTTATGAAAGCAGTCCTGACAAAAGATTGACAAATCTGAATTGACTCTGGGCCTATAACTGTCAGTTGACAGGAAATACAGGGGTAGAGGTATATAAGAGGACTGATTTCTTTTAACAAAAAAACTGCAACCAACAAAAAACAAAACACAGGGAAGGAAATGTATAGATTAAAAGAAAAAAAAAAAAAACACACACAATAGTTCAGTATATGGATTTTACCTGGACTTGGTTAGAACAAAACAAGCTTTAAAAAAATTCCTTAAGACAATTGGGAAAATTTGAATTCTATTTGAGTTCAAACTTGGTGATTATGGTAATCAGGCCTCTGTGTAGTCCTTCCCCTTGAGTATGGGCCGGCCTGCTTCTGAGGTGAGTTTGCATAAGAGGCGGTGGCCTGTCTTGTTAGTGCACTCCCTTTCTCCTCGCTTGCTCACTCTATTGAAGCAAGTGGCCGTATGAGGTGCCCTACAGAAAGGGCCACATAGCAAGGAATTGATTGGGTGACTCTGGTCAAGAGACAGCAGGGAATGGAGGTCCTCAGCCCAATACCCCAGCAAGCCTCCTACACAGACCATTCCCAGTCCAGCCTCATGACACCAGGCCCTGCTAATACCTGGACTGCAGCCCCAAAAGAGAACCTCAAATAAGAGATTGCTAAGTCATGCCTGAATCCTGACACACACAAACTAAGCTAATAAATGGTGTGTAAGCTAACTAAATGCTGGGATAAATTGTTTTACAATCATAAGTAAATATAACAATACAATGATAGAGTAATGGTTTGTTACTTTTTTAGACGTGAAAGTAGTGTTGTGATTGTTTTCAAAAGCACTCCTATTTTTTAAAGATAATACTAAAATATTTAAGGATGATAATAATATTTGAAATTTACATAAAAATAATTTAGCAGTTGAAGGCAGTGGGGAATAAGAAAACGGAGGAAAGAAATGTGTCCATGAGCTAGGTATTGAAGCTGTGTGAGTACATGGGGTTTTGTTAAAATATTCTTTCTACTTCTGTGTATCTTAAAAATATCCATGGCAATGGAAGTGAAAGTAATATTTCACTTTTCCATGGTAATGGTAATTAAAGTATTACTATACTTTAATTAAAAAAGGGTGTGCCAAAGGTCGTCATACATATGTACTTCAGGAAACTGGGATATTATAGCTAAATGTTCCTTTATTTATGAAATATTCATTACAAAATTTTACAAAGTCTTTACAAAATATTTCTCTATGTGTTAATATATAAATATAAACAATATTAAATATAAAATACGAGTTTGTTAATTTCCTATGTATAGGGACCTTTGGGACACCCTGTAAAACAATTCCGCTATTAAATGAAGACACAATAATTAAGCCAAAGTATAAACAATATTACCACTACAAATGGGGGGGAAGCTTGTAACAAAATGTTTATCTTAAGAAGGGTATTTACTCACCTTAATTCCTGCAAGAACAAGATTCTTTGCTATAAAAAATGAAAAAGGAATAGCTTATTAGGAATGCATACTAGATGTCTTCATGGAGTTTTTCACCTGACTAGATTTTAACTTTTTTACTACTCAAAAAGTGCAAGTTTTGTAGTAAAAGGAAAAAATAAAAATTTGCATAGTCATACTACTCTGAGATAACCACTCCTAAATAGTGTGTTGTTCTAGACACGTTTTTATGAACACAGTGTATGTATACTAACATAATGAATTAATGGATAAAGAGAATGATCATTAATAGCTATTAATATCACAAAAAGAGAAGCAGTGAGAGTAATTATTAGTTCTTTGTGGAAGAATATAACAATATCAAGAGACAGTCTTGCCAAGACAATGAAAACTGAACTTGATCAAGGTTCTGGACCGAATTTCCTTTATAGGAAATACAAGGGGAAGAGTTAAATTCTTTAATTATCTTATGTTGCTCAAAAGCATCATACAAAATTATGAATGCAAATACTGCTTACCAATTTCCAAACCAAGACCACCCATACCACTTAAGAAAACATGGGACTTGGCCATCTTCTGCATTGCTGTGTCTCCAAGGACGTACCTCTGTCGACTATATGTAAAACACAATGAAAAATAAAAAATGATTTCATTAAAATTATGTATTCCTTAAAGTTGTTTGCAAATTAATGTCCTAAGAACTAGATATTGCCCACAAAATTTTTGTGAATGATTTGTACAATGTTTAAACATTTCTGAATTAATTGCCAAATACATGATGTATTTTGAAAAATTAGATGGTTTGGCACCATGATGCACATTCCCACAGGCAACAGGCAGATGGAATTGAGTAGGAGCCATCTTGTGAGATTAAGGGATTGGGGGGGTGGGGGGGAATTGTGCACTCCAGACCGACACTCAGTGCCTGCCTGCTCCTCTCCTTTACTGCCATGGGAGCCATCTCCACTTCACAACTTCACTATGAACAGAATTTCTGAAGCAAAAAGAAGTTCTCTTCTTAGAATTCAGATAAGTTAAAATTAAGCAGTTTCTGAATATTATATTAAATGTAAACACTGGTAAAATATACAAAGAACCCTATTAAGTTATGTACCCTAATAGCTACAAGGTAGTAATCAAGGTGAGACTTTGAAAAAAATATACACTGGCAATATCAAAGTCAGACATATTATTAAAGTCAACAGCAAGAATTCATCACAAAGACTAATGGGAAACCTGATCCTGTCCTTGAAGATAATATAAATTCCAATGAATTCTAATGAGAATCCTTTGAAAGATTAGTTCAGTACAAATAAATAATTTCAGAATAACCTTGGGTTACAAATATTTACTTTCAGAATTAACACATTTATTTAATAAATCTTTGTTTAGTTTCCATTATTTTAGCTTTTCATATTTAATATAAAAGCCTAAAAAGGAGTTTCTTATGTAGTCAGATGAATATACTATTTAAAAGCCATCTCTGTTATATTTCCTTCCTCGTTACCTAAAAAATAAAACCAAAGACATATATATAATAAAACTAAAGTTTTTATTTTAAAATTGATATTCAAGATACCTTTTTTAGAAAGTAAGAATTATCTATCTACTCACCCAGTATTTATTGAACACCTGCTGTGTTACGTAAGAGACAGTGTCTTCTATGGTCTTATCATCCCTGTGTACTCCTAAACAACACACTGAAGTTTTGCCTATTTCTAAACTTTATATGGATGGGATCACTCTGAATATGTTCTGTCTTAATTCTTCTAAAGAAAATTATATTTAAGATTTGTTCAGATCCCTTTAAAGTTCATAAACATGATGACTGGGTTTTCACACTTATAAGACTTCCCTTCCTCAAATCTTGTTATGACATGGACATAATACCTGTTTAATGTGAGAAAAGCTTTTTAAAAAAGATTTATTTGTAACGGTCCATGCAGCTTGTCATTAATTTTCATTTCTATTGTTATTCTACTACATCATAATATTCTATTATAATAATATGTCATTATTTAGTTATTCTGCAATTTGGGACAGTTACCAATAATAGGGCTCTGGCCATTCTTGTAAATGTCTCCAGGTACACATATGCAGCTATTTCTCTAATGCATATTCTCAGGAGGGGAACTGCAGGATTAAAGAGTATGTATATCTTCAACTTTATTAAATAATGCCAAACTGTTTTCCAAAGTAAATGTACCAATTTTCTCTTCTGGCAGCATATAAAAGTCTCTGTAGCCTCACATTCTTGCTATTTAGGCCTGATCTTTAGAAGAACCTGCTTAAGGTGTTAGTCCTTGGAAGTCAACAGTGAACTTGACTTTTGGAATATTTTGTATGTTAATAAATCCACTCTTCTATTTTATTTTTTACCAGTTAGCTGAAATAATTCATTTTCAGATTTTTTTCTAAAATATTCATGTAAATAATGTTATTGTTAAGAGCGTCTTACAATTTGATGAGAGTTACTTTATTTTCTGATTTTAATTATGATTCTTTTTTGACTTGTATCAATCCAAAGTATATTTTTATCATTTATTTATTTATTTATTTTTGAGAGTCTCACTTTGTCACCCTAGGTAGAATGCTGTGGCATCACAGCTCACAGCAACCTAAAACTCTTGGGCTTAAGCGATTCTCTTGCCTCAGTCTCCCAAGTAGCTGGGGCTATAGGCACCCACCACAACACGTGGCTATTTTATGATTATAGTTGTCATTGTTGTTTGGCCGGCCCAGACTGGATTCGAACCCACCAGCTCTGGTGTATGTGGCTGGTGCCCTATCCTCTGAGCTACAGGCGCCAAGCCCCAAAGTATATTTAAACTGTTAATTTTATGGGAAACTTTTAGTGACCTTTTGTGTTGATTTGTGGCTTAAATGCAATCTATGTAGATATCACAATCCATCAGATTTCATCCCTCAATATTTGAGAATTTCTTTGGTCAATTTTACAAACATTCCATGTGTTTCTGAAAAAAAATGTATGCTCTACAGTTGTTAAAGACACAATGTTCTCAAATGTGAATCTGTTACTCTTCTGTGTCCCAGTACCTGAAGAGTGCCTGGCATGCAACAATAATAGTGAGTCTGTACTACAAACATGCACATGTTATTTTAAGTGGTTTACTTGTATTAACTTATTTAATCTTCACAAAAATCCTATGGGACAATTTCTAATATCACTTTCAGTTTTACAGATCAAAAAATGTAAACATACAGAAATTAAGTGATTTGCAAGCATTGGAGGTAAAATTCAACCTCCAAGTCTGCTTTGCACCCATGCTCATAATCACTATGTTACAATGCATACATGTTAAGGCAGTCAAATCATTCCACAAGGTTTATGAGAAAGGGAAGAAAAAGAGAGAAAACAATTAGTTCCACAACCTGACTCTTTCCTACACTGATTCCCATTCCCCAAGGATAACCAGTCTCAAGTCTTTTTGTCATTTCTTCTAATATTTACCCCTTATTTCTAAATGGCAGGTTTGTACTTTTACTTATTGCTCTTTTTCAGTTTTATATGTTACCTATTAACTTCTTACTAAGAAACAGGAATTTTCTGAAGTATAAATCTGGTCAAATCATTCTGCTTTTAAAACCCCAGTGGTTTCCTATTTTCCTTACAAGACAGTCTAATGACTCTTTACCATTGGTCACAAGGCCATCTATGTAGTTCCTGTTTAGCTCTGTAGCCTCATCTTACTCCAAATTCCAAGTGTACTAAAGGTATTTGGTTGCCCACATGTGGTACGATCTGTTTGGCCGTTAAGACTTTCACCTGGAGTGTTCTTCTCCCCTGATATTCTATGTCTGAATAGCTCCTACTCATCCTTTAAAGCCCATTAGTTTCCCCTTTGATGCTTCTCCTGATTCCCCTATCCTTTCTCAAAACGGTGTTGGATTATCTTTTATGTATATCCCTAACAGACGATCTATTTTATACTTACCACAGTGTGCTTTCATTATCTATTTCTCCTAGGTGATCACAAATTCCATAAGGGGACTTTTGCCTTATGTATCTGCAGGGACTAATGGTGCCTTGCACGTCACAGATACATGGTGACAATTTAGTAAAAGGAACAAATTGGCACACAAAAACAGAAAAACTCTGCTAAGCTCTACTAAGTGGAGGATTTGAACTCTTTTTTTCTATGTTAAAAATGGTTTTGTCTTGGTCTTGTCCTTATGATTTTTAAGATTACTTAGGCAAAAAAAGAATAACCCTGACATAAACACAGTTATAAATCTTAAGAGCAAACAGATAAACTAATAAAACTAAAGTAAGTGAACCACGGTGCCATAGTTTGAATGTAAACCCAAAGTTCCTGTGTTAGAAACTTAAAACCCAATGCAATCGTGTTGGCAGGTAGCAACTATTAGGAGGTGTTTCGGTCAGGAGGCCCTGTGCTCCTAACTGGATGTCACTATTGCTGGAGTGTGTTTCTTAAAAAAGCAACCACATATATTAAAAAGTGCTCAACATCACTAATCTTCAGAGAAATGTAAAGCAAAACCACAATAAGACATAACACCTATGGAGATGGCCATTATAAAAAAAAAAAAAAAGTGTTGGCAAAGAGGTGCAGAAACTGGAACCCTTGTGTACTGTTGGCAGGAATGTAAAATGGTATAGCTGCTATTGAAAAGAGTAGGCTCCTCAAAAAATTGAAGCCATATTAATTTGTTACCATATAATCCAGCAATTCCATTTCTGGGTATTTATCCAAAAGAACTGGAATCAAGATCTTGAAGAAGTATTTGTACTCCACATTGACTGCAGCATTATTCATGATAGCTAAGAGGTGGAAATAATCTAAATGTCCACTGACAACTAAATAAAGAAAATGTGGCACATATGTACAGTAGACATCATTCAGTCTTTAAAAAGAAACTCCTGTCATATTGTACAACACGGATGACCCTTGAAGATAACTGTGTTAAGTAAAATATACCAGTCTCAGAAGGGCAAATACCACGTGATTTCACTTATGTGAGTTGTTA
The DNA here is from genome assembly GCA_963574355.1 of Loris lydekkerianus. NCBI lineage: Eukaryota > Metazoa > Chordata > Mammalia > Primates > Lorisidae > Loris > Loris lydekkerianus. The sequence continues at coordinate 53,354 of CAUYPK010018683.1, forward strand.
ATAACCAAAGTACCAAACTTCCATAAGCAGAAACTAGAATGGTCGTTGCTAGGAGCAAGGGAGGAAGGGAAAGAGAGTTGTTATACTCTGGGAACAAAGTTTTTGGTCACCCAAGATGATAAAATTCTAGAGATCTGCTGTATAAAAATGTACACAGAGTTAACAGCATGTGACCTTGAACAACACAGTTTGGAACTGCACAGATCTACTTATACATGGGTTTTTTCCAATAAACATACAGAAAAGTGCCTGGAGATTTGTGACAATTTGAAAAACTCAAACTGTGCAGCCTAAAAATATTGAAAAAGTAATTAAAAGCTAGGCATGTCATAAATGTCTAACATATTTGTAGATAGTGATCTACTTCATAATTCCCTACCATAAAATACATACAAATTATGAAGTTAAAATTTATGAAAACATATGCACACAAACACATACTGTTCACAACACCATCTGCAGCTGAGGGAAATGTACAGACATAAGGCTCCAACATTAAAGCCTTAATGCAAAAAAAAAAAAAAAAAAAAAAAAAAAGCCTCACTACAAATAGTTCACTATGGAAAACACCACAGCATCTCACAGCTCCCTCCCGTGGCTGTTGTGGTGAGCTCCAGTGTTGTAGGTGGTAACAGTGCTTAGCTTAAAACACTACAAGACATCAATCACCTGTGCACAAGCAGTCAGTCCTTCCAGGAAAAAGTATCACGGTAAAAAGTGATCTTTTGAGGCTCTTGCCTATTTTTCAGGTGTTCAGTGCAACCTTGAGTAACATCACAGAATCCACACCCAGTGCCATCAGTGATACTGGGAGTGCTCCAAAGAAACGGGTAAAAGTTAACAACACTGCAAGGAAAAGCTGAATTACTTCAAATGCAGAATTAGGTTTGTGCTGTGGTTAGCAGCCCTTTCAAAATAAATGGATCCAGCATAAGGACCACTGCAGAAAAAAAGAAATTCATGAAGCCATAGTTGCAGCTATGTCAGCCAGTAAGAAAACCCTGCACTTCTGTGAAAGACCTTTTTATTCCATATTAAAAATATAGCACTCATGCAGGTGGTGCAGGATTGCTATAAGAAAGGCATACTTATAGACTCTAACAGGATTCAAGAGAAAGCAGAGCCATTACATGACAACTTAAAGGATGGTGAAGGATCCAAAGCCAGCAAAAGATAGCTTGATAATTTCAGAAAGAAATCTGGCTTAAAAAAACAAGATAACAGGAGTTGCAGCTTCTGCTGACCAAGAGACAGCAACGAGTTTCTAGACAATATTAAGAAAATCATTGAAGAGAAAGGGTATTTGTCTAAACAGGTTTTTTTTTTTTTTTTTTTTTTTTTTTTTAAGGCAGATGAAAATGCCATGTTCTGGAAAAAAAAAATGCCAAGAAAGGACATTTATTAGTAATGAAGAGAAGCAACTGCCAGGATTTAAGGCAGGAAAGAAGAGAATAGGTAATATTACTGTTCTGTGCAAATGCAGTCAGGTTTGGGATCAGGACTGTCCTCACCTACATAGCTGCTAACCCCACACCTTAAATCCTGGCAGCTGTCTTTGGCTGTAGCATTCACTTCAGCAACACATATACTCAAATTTCAATTTTGATACAGAGAAGATTAGCATGGCCCCTGTGAAAGGATGACACGCAGATTCATGAAGCCATCTTTGGCTGTAAAAGAAGGCCTAGACAATGGAGGCCCTTTTTCTGGATTGCTTTCATCAATGGTTTTTTCCCAGAACTCAGAAAGTACCTTCCAAGTAAAAGGCTGCTTTTTAAAGTTCTTTTAGCAGGGGACAAAGCCTGTGCACAGTCAGAACTCCATGAGTTCAACACTAAAGGTATCAAAGTGGTCTATTTCCTCCAAACACAAGGGCTCTAATCCAGCATCTAGATCAGGGCATCATTAGGACCTGTAAGTCTCATTATACATGGTCCTCTACAGAAAGGATGGTCAGTGCTATGAAGAGACCCCCAACAGAGAGCACACCAAAAGGGCTGGAAGGGTCACTGAAGATGCTGTCATTGTTACAGGAAAAGCTATGAAAACCATCAAGCCCAAAACAATTCCTGCAGAAGAAAACTGTGTTCAGATGTTATACATGATTTCTCAGGACTTATGACAGAGCCAATCAAGTAAATTATGAAAGAGATTATGGATATGGCAAAAAAGGTAGGGGTGAAGGGTTTCAAGTTACTAACCTTGGAGAAATTCAAGAGCTAAGAGACACCACACCAAAGTAACTAACAGAGGATGGCTGGATGGTGACCTGGTACAAATGAGCGCTTCCACACCAGCACCAGAAAACAAACTGCCACTACACAATGGGCAGAAGGGTTCTGATTGTACTAGACTGATCTGACTTCTTTTAGGACGTGGACACTTCTATGATAGGGGCACTGGAACTAACACAAATGGAGGAAGGTGAACTGGTATCACAGTATAAATTTTTACAGAAATAGAAAAGCAAATCAGAAGTTATAATGTATTCCATGAAGTTACACAGAATGTGCCTGCCTCTCAACATGAAGATAATGAGGATGTGAACTTTGCAATATCCACTTCTACTTAATCAATAGTAAGTACTTTTTCTTCCTAATGATTTTAGTATTTCCTTTTTTTCTAGCTTTACTGTTACTTTGTTATACAGTAAACAAAAAAAGTAACATGCAAAATACATGTTAATTGTTTATGTTAAGTGACATTGTTAATTGTAAGGTTTCTGGTCAACAGTGGGCTCTTAGTAAAGTTCTCAGGAAATCAAAAGTCATATGTGGCTCTTTGACTACATAGAGGTTGGTGTTCTAATCTCGGCAATGTTCAAGTGTCAACTGTACTTTAATATACACTTAAAAATTTGTTGATACTATGGAATTCATGTTATGTTAGTTTTTATTATGATAGCAATCTTTTAAAAATTTAAATTGGGGACCATGCTTAATGCGCAAGGTCTTGCTACGTTGCCCAGGCTGAACCTGAACTGCAGAGCCACAAGGTCTTCCTACCTCTGCCTTCTGAGTAGCGGGGACAACAGGCATGAGCCACAGCATCCAGTGGGGACCATGTTCTAAATGACTCTTTAAATTATAGCATTTGGACTTGCATTAACAGACAAAATGGTCAGAAATAGGCCTGTGTGAAAAAGAATGGACAGAAACAAGAACTTACTGGAATCTAACTTTATACTACCTTAACTTCATCCAGCTTACTCCTGAATCTACCTCCCTAAGACAGTAAGAGGTTAAGGATCCTCACTTCACGTTTTGTCTCTAAAATAAATCATTGCTCAAAGTCCTAAATCTAATACTAGTCCCCACTAAGCAAGAGACATATTTAAAATTACAAAAGAAAAAAATCTTCAGATTTAGTCACTAAATAATAAAAAACTACAAATAGTTGCTAAAAATAAATCTATAATTAATTTTTAAAATCTAAGAAAATAAAAGCTGTTGTGTGTGAAAACGTTCAAATTTTGGCCTTGGTAATATACAGATTTCTTTGGATTTTTAGTAAGAAAACTTAAAATTAGTAATTGTTGTAGGATTCACTAATAGGACCCACACAAATTCCTGGCTGATCATTTATTATTTCTTCTTGATTCATGAACTATGACACAGTCTTAAGAAATAGAATTTAAATAAGCCTAAGTGTATTGGTAAACAGCTACAAAATGTTTTCAACAAGTTATACAACCAAAGTGCAAAAAACTATGCCAAAAAATATTCTGACAGGTAAAAGAAAATAGCTTACCTCTAATAACAAGAGCTATAACTTTCAGTCAAGCAAAGTACTGCCTACAGGGTGTCTCAAAAGTCGCCCAAAAAGTCACCATGCATAGGAAAAATGGGATACCTTTATTTACAAAATATTCATTTCAAAAGATTCTCTATATTTGGCCATCTCTTTGTAAAATTTTATAATGAATATTTTGTAAATAAATATTTAGCTATATATATATAATGAATATTTTGTAAATAATTATTTAGCTATAATTTCCCACTATCCATATACATGGTAATTTTATGGGTGACAATTTTGGGACCTGGATTTACTTAGCATTGAAAATGAAAAATATAGCCAGGCACACTGGCTCACACCTATAATCCTAGCACTCTGGGAGGCTGAGGCAGGTGGACTGCTTGAGCTCACAGGTTTGAGACCAGCCTGAGCCAGAGAGAGACCTCGTTTTGAAAAATAGCTGGGCGTTGTGGTAGGCGCTTGTCATCCCAGCTATTTGGGAGGCTGAGGCAAGAGAATCACCTGAGCCCACACACAGCCCTCTACAAAGGGCGACAAAGTGAGACTATCTCAAAAAAAAAAAAAAGAAAGAAAAAAGAAAGAAAATGAAAAATTTAGTCACTGGTCTACTGAAAGTTATGTTTTTTTTTCCTTGTTTTTTTTTTTTTTTTTAAACAGTCCTTATGTTGCCTTTGGCAGAGTACTGTGGCGTTACAGCTCACAGCAACCTCAAACTCCTGGGCTTAAGCAATTCTCTTGCCTCAGCCTCACAAATAGCTGGGACTACAGGTGCCCACCACAATGCCTGGCTATTTTTTGCTTTTTAAATTTATTTTATTTATTTATTTTATTTTATTTATTTATTTATTTTTTTTTTTTTTTTTTAGATTGAGCTTCAAGCTGTTGCCCTGGGTAGAGTACCGTAGTATCACAGCTCATGGCAACCTCCAACTCCTGGGCTTAAGCGATTCTCTTGCCTCAGCCTCCCAAGTAGCTGGGACTACAGATACCTGCCACAAAGCTCAGCTATTTTTTTTTTTGTTGTTGTTGTTGTCATTGTCATTGTTGTTTGGCAGGCCAGGGCTGGATTTGAATCCGCCATCTCTGGTGTATGTGGCTTAATGCCTTAGCCACTTGAGCTATAGGTGCTAAGCCAAGGCCTGGTTATCTTATTTTATTGTTGTTGTTGTTGTAGTTGTCATTGTTGTTTAGCAGGCCTGGGCTGGGTTTGAACCCGCCATGTGGCCGTCACCTAGCTGCTGAACTACAGGCACTGAGCCGAAAGTTATGTTTTTTAAATCAGAATTAAAAGGTTGGATATAAAAAAAGTTTCACAAGAAATATACCTACATAATGAGTAAAATTAATTAGCCCATAACATCCCAAGGAGTTGCCATTTGTTATCCCAAGAACATGACCAAGAGGACAAAAATATAATTCACAGGTCAAGAATCCAAAGTTAAGATGACTCCTAAAGTATATTTTATAATCAGAAGACTACCTGCAAAATTATTTTCACATAAGGAAGATTAAATGTTAGACTCAACATATCAGGTGATGTGCATCAACTCCTAATAAAGAACTCCTTATCCACTCTGCACTCCACATAGAAAAACATAAAGAGGAATTAAAAATAAACAGTAAGCTTATCTTTTCAAATTCTACCAACATAAAATATATTTTTTTCTGGTTATATATAGAGGAAATTTAATAACTCTTAAATTCAGACTATGCTGTCTTCCATATAAACAACTCCCACCATTAAAAAAATTTTCTTAAGAGTGATAGCAATGTATGCATTTTAAATTTTTCTTTAATTATCAAAAAAAGTATTCTGATTTCATGAATAGTAATTTAAAAGTTCCACTAAATTCCATTCAAATCACAACTCTTCAATCACAGAGTATTTCTCCACTGTCTACATATTACAAATAGGCAATGTTTTAATGAGATTGCAACGAAGTAATCATATTCTCTAGCTGCTACTGGATAACTAAATGAAGTAAAAATGATTGTTTTTCATGAGACTTCTGCACTATCAAGAACATAAATATGTGTTATTGTCTAAAAACAAGAGGTAAATTTTGTAGAGGATAGCAAAATCCTTATCACCTAAATCTAAAGCAACGGGGCTTTAAATATTATTAGAGCTTTCAGATTACAGTGTGACGGGGAATAAATCTGTGAAACCCTACTTTTAACATGAGAGAAACTCTCCAGACAGCTATCTATACATATATTGTATGTATGTATTTTTGTTTTTACATAAGCTAAAATAAGTTTTTGTTTCCATGAGGTTCTTACCTGTATAATGCATCATCAATCTCCACAGATTCTGCTGACATGATGGGCAGATTTTTATTAGTACTGGGGATAAAGAAAAAACTTGTAAGAGCAAGTATGGTTATTTTTCACATTCTATAATATAATAATATTTGATGACACATAGGATCAGATTCATGAGTTACTAAAAGATTTTACAAACCAAATTCATTCAACTTTAGATTTTTAAGACGTGTTGAAATTAAATCTGATTGCTTGCCCTGTCCTGTGTGTACTATGGAGCCCATGGTTTTATTCTCGTGCATTATTTTATCATTGCTTTATATATTCTGATGGATCCACATTTCAGCAATTTTGTTGCTGAAGAGTCTCTCCCTAGATAAACTCCTTCAGTTCCATAAAAGTCACTCTGTATTGATACCTAACCTTATTTCTACATATTTGATCTCTCCTCTGTCCCCAGATTCTATACACTTGCCAAAATAATAACTCTATTCTGGTGTCTAAATAGCACTGCATACTACTGCCACCTAGTCTCTTCCTGCTCAGTTTGTGGTACTACCACTTTCCCAGTTGGGCTTGAAATGTAGGTATCTAATTACCTAAAACTTACCTTCACTTTCTCCATCTGTGAGTCCTATTAACTTTCCCTTCAAAAGAGATATCAAACTTTATCACTCCTCACTACTTCCATCAGTACAATCTCAAACCCTCATCACATTTCACCTGAACTACTTCAAGACCTAACTACTATCCTTATTTCCACTGTTGCCTTCCCCTTTAGTTTATTCTTCACGTAACAGCCTAAACATCTTAAAATGTAGTCAGCAATTATTAGACTTAGAAATACCCTACTCTTAAAATTCAAACACCTTAACACGCTTTAAAGGCCTCTGTGTTGTCTCCCAATTACCTCTCCAATTTCAGCTCCCACCACTCTCCCTTCTTGCTGTCTCCAACCACACTGTCCTGCTTGATGTTCCTCAAGAAAGCAAGCTTGCTCTCACTTTAGAGTTTTTACCCTATTCCCTCTGCTTGGAGTGTTCTCCCTTCAGGTATCAGAATAGTTGACTTCTTATCACTAAAGCCTCTATTAAAATATTGCCTTGCAAATACTACACAGATCATTCCTGATCAGCTACCAATAAAATGGCTCTTATCCTTAAGTCAATGCTTAACTTATTTACTTGCTGTCCGAATTTCTTCAAATCACTTATCATTAACTGTTCATTCACTGTTTGCCCTCCACCTCCCAACAGAACGTATGGCCTGTTAAGAGCTCACTACTGCGTATCAACTACCTAAAACTATGACATGCACGGTTTTAAGCGCTTTAGATGTACTAACTCAGCTACCTGCTACTACAACCTGTGAGTCAGGCACTATTGCCATCTCTAAGGAAGAGGAAATACCTGAGGCTGGGAGTTGAACTTAAATAACTTGCAAAGGTCACAGAAGCAGGTACATAGCACGCTAAAATCTGAATACAAACAATCTAGCTCTTGGCTACCACAACGTACTTGTCCACAGCCTCTCATAAAGAAACCAAATAAAAATATCTGCTGAAAGACTAGATTTTAGGAATTTAAAAAAATAAACATACCTAGTGCAACAAGGTATACTTATTAATGTATTATTTACACTAATGTCCCCCATTTTTTTCACAGCATGACATACAAAAAAATGATATTGTAGTAAATACTGATATTGTAGTGGGAAGCAGCCTGCGGCTTCGGGCCTCCGCCACTGTAAAAGCGGAAAACATCCTCCCAGCAAGAGGTGCAAAAGTTCCAGGTTCTGGGAAGCTCTGTCAATCACAGGATTATGAAAACTTGTGGCAACGCAAAATTCAGCTTTGGAAGCCAATTTTTTAGGCTTGGCATTGATAAGTAAGCCAAAGGGCTTGTTAATGTAGGTAATTAAAATGTTATCATTTATCTTACCAAACAGTGGCTGGCATCATCAAATGTTCTCAGTTTCTATATAATTAAACGAATAACTATCACAAAAACTCCTGACAGCAACTATGAAAGCAAAGCAGAAGACAGCTGCTGCCACTGCACGAATGACTGGCACTTTTCATAAAGTTCTGCCTCACTGTAATGTTTTAAGAACATTTAAAAACACGAGGGTCAGTGTGCAGCCCCGTGCACCTGCGGCCAATTCCGCGGCGCTGGCGGAACTGGTAGAAGCCACAGGTTCGCGGGCGCCGCAACCCGGCCGAAAACCGCACAGTCTCTGCGCATCCAGACAGGGGGCAGAGCAGCTCCTCCTTTTCTAGCCGGGACCACCGAAAGGGGAATTAGCGAGCCAGACACAACTAAGGCCCAGCCCCATCTGCCCCGACTCTGCAGGGCCGGAGCGGCGTCAAGGAGAACCCTGGACTCTGAACCGGAGGCGAGAGCTGTGCCGGGGCCTCCTACCGGTGCCTCTCCCGCAGCCACCCCCGAGAGGAAGTAAGCGGACCGCGTCTGGGGACCCCAACCGGAACCCAAAGTCGCTGCAGGAGCGGGAAGTAGACTTTCCTGCAGAGGCCGGCCCGCAGGAAAAGCAGATGCCGGAGCCTGCCGCCGCCGCCGCCTGTCGCCTTTCCTCGCCCATATCGGCCTCTCACCTGCCCGTCCCCCAGGAAGAGCAGGATGCCCCTTCCCTCTTAGAGGTGGGCACCGGCACAGACGCCGCCATCGTCGCGCGAGTAGCCGCCGCCGGCCACGGGAGGCAGAGAAGGGGGTGGGGCCGCGGGGGTCAAGGGGCGGGTGTGACGTCGCCAGAGGGGCGGAACTGATGAAGCGAGAGCCGGGCAGCCTCTTCCCGTCAGCCCTAGAGGCGCCTTAGCTTCCGGTTGGGCGTGGCCGCGGTTTGCAGCCGGACGTTCCACTTGCCGCGCTTAAGCTAAGCAACAGTCCCGGGCACTATCTTGGGCACTCTCAGATTTAATGGAATCGTGTAATTTTCTAGAGCTATAGAAGACGTTGGCTCGTCCAATCTGGTTCTTTCATTTTTCTCGTTCATTGATTCCACGCTTTCTTAGAAAATCTTTAGTTGGGCACAGTAACAGAACTTGTATTTCCTTGTAAGAGTGGATATTTGACGAAATGACTGCAGGATTTTAAAAATTAGCGTATACCTTCACTTTCCGTATCATAATTTTCAGTAAGGTATAATATTTTTACCTAATTAAAATGTCTTCCTCTCTCATGTAGAGAAAGATTGCAAATGTAAGGGGGATTCAATGTGAGAGAAATTCTTTATTGCTAACTTTGAAGCAGAAAGAGCATGTGGCTGCCCCATGGAAGGCGGGTTATGAGAGAGCAGGAGGCTCTGGAGGCAGCGACACGACAGCACGAGATAAGTCACCAAAAGAAAAAAGCAGATTTGGGTAATATTTTGTAAATTAAATCAAATGGACTTGTTGATGTACCAGAAATAAGATACCAGTGAAAGATAAATAAGGTCTTGAACAAAGGTGGATTTGGGTGCTGCCTTTACCAAGAAGAGAAGAATAGATGAGAAAGTAGTTTAAATGAGAAGTAAATATTTCATTATAACATAAAGACTTACAGAGTTTAAAATTCCTAGTAGATAAGTTATAAGGAGAAATTTGTATCTATGAATTGGTAGCACATGAGAGATGTTTGAGCTAAACATAAATATAATTATGTATATACACACAAAAGTTGGTGATATTCTCAAGAAGGAAAAGATAGACAAACCAAGAAACCCTAAGTATGAGCCCATATAAATGTTAGGTAGACGAGGAGAAGGAAAAAATGAGAGAAAGAACTGCTAGTGAGGTGACAGGAGAACCAAGAAGGGATGGTCTCACAGAGGAAGCAGATTGGTGCAGGATTTATCACGGTCCTATTCCAGGTGGGTATTGACACTGGGCTTTTTCTTCCAACCTCTGCCACTTCTCACAGTCTAAAGAAAAACTCTTCCTCCTCTTTAGGGGAATTAAAAACGTAAATGAAAAGGGAGATTTCCATACAGGCATCATTCATATGGGGGCTGAATGCTGTTTTAGGACAATGACTATTTTCATGAGTGATCAATGGATGATGTGCAGATACCTGAATATGGAAATATCACTGTACAGTGATAAAAAAATTAGCAGTGGGGCTTCTTAGAGAGGGCATTATGATTTACTCACTTGAACTGGCCCTTTGACATTGTTACCGACTCAATGTTAACCTCTAATATGATGCTATTAGGAGGTGAAGCCTTGAGTGATAGGATTAGATGACGTCATGATGGTGGGACCCTCACAATGGTATTAGTACCCTTATTTTTAAAAAAAGGCTGGAGCTTGCTGTCTTCCTCTTGCCCCTCCTCCTCCTCTTTTCCCACTCTTCCCCCTCCTGCTGTCTGCTTAATGTGCTGTCTGAAAATTTGGAGGAAGCCCATCTCCAGAAACCAGCCATTATGGCACACTGACCTTGGACTCCCACCCACTTCAGTCTTCACCTGGATATAGTGCAGGTGAAGGTGTAAGGAGCTCCTCCACCTGAGCTCCTTACAGAAGGAGTAATTACAGTAAGCCCAGGTCAAAGCTAATCTCCATTAGCTTTGATGATAGGGTTATCTTTGGTGATCTTGAGAAGAGATTCAATGAACTAGTCATGGTAGGATCCAAGTTAACTGGGATTAAGGATTAAAAGGAAAGTGAAGAGTTATCAGGTGTGGACAACTCTAGAGAAGTTTTCTGGATATAGGAGTATAGAAATAGATTCACAGGGGAGCGAAGATGAAATTGAATATATGGTTGAAAAAGATTTTTTAAAGATTCAAAATAACAGGGCATTTTTATATGCTGGAAGGAATGATTTAGTAGAAAGGATGAGGTTAATTAATATATCAGTTTTCTATTACTGTATAATGAATTGCCACAAACTTAGTGACTTAACACACATTTATCTCTCAGCTTCTGTGAATAAGCAGTCTAGGCATGGAACTAAGTCTTTGCTAGGATCAGGATGCTGGCCAGCCTCCCTGGAGGCTTCAGTAAAGAAGAATTCACATCCAACCTTATTCTGGTTGTTGGTAAAATTTGTTTCCTTACATCTGTACAACTGGGGTTCCCAGCTTCTTACTGGGTATTTAACAGAGGTTACCCTCGTGTCCTAGAGCAGTGTTTTTCAACCTTTTTTTTATCTCATGACATGCTTGAATTATGTTGATTTTTTTTTTTTTTAAGTGAAAAACAGAATGTACATACTGTGCTTTGAACTTCTTTCAAAAATAATTTAATGAGCTTTAAAAATTTTTTCGGCATACCTAGGATCCTCTCACAGCACACAGGCATGCCACAGCACACCGGTTAAAAATCACTGCCCACAGTTCTTCACCACATGGCTCTCTGTAAAGGCAGCTCACATCAGAATTGTTTACTTGTTCAAGAGCAGCAGGATTTCTTTCTTCAGTTTGCTAAGGTAGTGTCTTATATAAATATCATAATCACAGGACTGACATCCTTGCACCTTTGTTCTATAATGTAACCTAATTAAAGACATTTTATTAATTTGACATAAGTAATGTGCAGTTAGAAGCAAGTCACAGATTCCAGAGGATGGACTTATGCTTATTGTGCCTTGTTGGGGCCACCTCAGGATACATGTGCTGAGGACTAGGAGAACTTTTTACTGATCAGCTTCCGTGCACTTTGGGCCTTGTTTCCCCCTTACTGCTCACACCATATGTCTGGATATGTCCATTTCATGACATGAACTTTGGCCCTACCCTTTCCTGTCACTATGCCAGGTGAGTAAGTATAAGTGGATATTTTATGTACAGCTATGCCTAGAAGCTTACTTTAATGGTTATTCATGGCTTAAATAGGCATGAAAGTGACCAAGAACCAAATAATATCCTTCTAGAGTCAATCTAAAGGTATCTTTAATTCAACTTGCCCTTGCCTGGGTCCCAAAGATTTCCATGGACTTTCCAGGACTACCTCATCTGAGAGCAGTTCTGACAGAAAGTAGGAGCAGAAAAAGAGATTCTTAGCCAACTGGTATTAAAATATCTTAGTTTTGCTAATTTTATAAAAACATAACTATAATAATGTCTTCTGAAGGGCCTTGGGAGTGGACTAGATAAGTGGGGAACTTTGAAGTTGAACTTCATGACCTTTATAGGAAGTCTACCTCAAGTTACCATTTATTTGTTTACTTACCTGACAATTATTCTCTGAATCTAAAGTAATAGCCAGAATTTTAAAAACTTAAGAAAATTTACTGCCCAATGGACTAATTACACAGGGCATCCCCAAAGTTATCTTACATAGGGAAAGTGGGAAATTATAGCTAAATGTGTCTTTATTTACAAAATAATCATTACAAAATTTTACAAAGAGGTAGCTAGCAGAATATTTTGTAAAGATTTTATAAAATCTTGTAATGACTATTTTGTAAATAAAGATACATTTTGCTACTATTTCCCATTTTCCCCATGTATGACAACTTTTGGGACACCCTGTACAAACAGATGAACAACCAAAGGAAGAATGAAACATGTCCCAAGAAAGTCATTAACTAGGCAGAAGCTACTCTATGTATCAGGTGAAGATCCCACTTACTAGAGTTTAAAATGCTTGGATTTAAATTGTGAAAAACAATGAAAATCTGTTATTTTCTTTTGTATCTACATTTATTGTGCAATTACTGTGTTCTAAGAACTACATTTTAGTCTTTTTGCTTTGTATTTAAATTGTGTTACTTAAAGTTGTGGTATATATAGTCTCGATTTTGTTTTGAAAGTTAATTGGTGATTATGACAGGTACTGCTATTTTCTCACCCAAAAGGCATTATTACTATTTTTCACACACACACATTCTTCCTCTTTCTCTTCTCTCTCTCTCACATACACACACACAAAGAAAAAAAAAAGAGCCTACATTTTTCCCAAGTATCAGCTTGCTTGAGTGTTCAGGGACATGGAGCCCTGTCCCACAAGATGAACCATTCCCTTAAAGTGTTCAGGTAATTCCCTTCTCCACTAGTGACTGCTTGAGGGTTAGTCACGTGTCCCATTCTGACCAATTTTAGAGGAATTGCTGGGGGCTAAGGGAAAGGGAGATCCATAATGAGAAGTCCCCCTTCTTTCTTCCTTTGAGACTTAGAATGATGACAACTAACTTTCAGTCATGAAAGGGAAGCTGTGTGAGAGCAGACAGCTCATTTAGAGCTCTGAGTCAGCCACTTCTGCCGGGAGCCAAAGCTTAAAAAAGAGTTTTCTCTGGAAAAATACTACAATAAATCAATTACAACCAGACAGGCAAGAAAAACATCCTGACCATTGGATTACCACACCTGTTCTGGGAATTCCCCACCTTCTCATACCTCTGAGCACACCTCCCCCGTCCACTTGTGTTTATATACCTGTCAAAAAATAAAGTTTTGGGAGTTTGATCAGAATCCTGTCTTGCTCCCCATTCTTCATGTCTCTTGTTCCCTTGTTCCACTCTCTCCCATCATACCCTAGGTCCCTGCTGAACTAGCCCCGCAGGCTGGGGCAGTAATGGAAGTTTTAGCCACCACAATTAGGAAAGAAATGGCGATCAAGGGTATCCATATAGGGTCATAAGAGATCAAACTTTCACTGTTCGCAGATGATATGATTGTGTATCTGGAAAACACCAAGGACTCTACTACAAAACTAGAAGTGATCAAGGAATACAGCAGTGTCTCAGGTTAAAAAATCAACATTCATAAAATGGTAGCCATTACATATACCAACAATAGTCAAGTTGAAAAAACAGTTAGGGACTCTATCCCATTCACAGTAGTGCCAAAGAAGATGAAATATTTGGGAATTTACATAACAAAGGACATGAAAGATCTCTATGAAGAGAACTATAAAACTCTAAGAAAAGAAATAGCTGAAAATGTCAACAAATGGAAAAACATACCATGCTCATGGCTGGAAAGAGTCAACATTGTTAAAATGTCCATACTACCCAAAGCAATATATAATTTCAATGCAATCCCTATTAAAACTCCACTGTCATACTTTAAAGATCTTGAAAAAACAATACTTCATTTTATATAGAATCAGAAAAAATCTCGAATAGCCAAGACATTACTCAGAAATAAAAACAAAACAGGAGGAATCATGCTAACAGACCTCAGACTTTACTACAAATTGATAGTGATCAAAACAGCATGGTATTGGCACAAAAACAGAGAAGCAGATGTCTGCAACAGAATAGAGAACCAAGAGATGAATCCAGCTACTTACCATTATTTAATCTTTGACAAGCCAATTAAAAACATTCAGTGGAGAAAAGACTCCCTATTTATCAAATGTTGCTGGGTGAGCTGGCTGGAAACCTGCAGAAGATTGAAATTGGACCCACACCTTTCAACATTAACTAAGTTAGACTCTCCTTGGATTAAAGATTTAAACTTAAGACATGAAACTATAAAAATACTAAAAGGGAGTGCAGGGAAAACCCTTGAAGAAATTGGTCTGGGTGAGTATTTTATGACGAGGACCCCCCCGGGCAATTGAAGCAGCTTCAAAAATACACTATTGGGACTTGATCAAAGTAAAAAGATTCTGCACAGCCAAGAACACAGTAAATAAAAGAAGCAAACAGCCCTCATAATGGGAGAAGATATTTGCAGGTTATATCTCTGACAAAGATTTCATAACCAGAACCCACAGAGAACTCAAACGCATTTGAAAAAAAAAGGGATCCCATTGTAGGCTGGGCAAGGAATTTGAAGAGAAACTTCTCTGAAGAAGACAGGTGCACAGCCTTCCGACATATGAAAAACGGCTCATCATCTATAATCAACAGAGAAATGCAAATCAAAACTACTTTGAGATATCATCTAACTCCAGTGAGACTAGCCAATATCACAAAATCTCAAGACCAGAGATTTTGGCGTGGATGTGGAGAAAAGGGAACACTTCTGCACTGCTGGTGGGAATGCAAATTAATACATTCCTTGTGGAAAGATATATGGTGAACACTTAGAGATCTAAAAATAGATCTGCCATTCAATCCTGTAATTCCTCTGCTGGGCATATACCCAGAGGTCCAAAAATCACATCTTAACAAAGATATTTGTACCAGAATGTTTATTTCAGCCCTATTCATAATTGCTAAGTCATGGATAAAGCCCAAGTGCCCATTGATCCACGAATGGATTATTAAATCGTGGTATATGTACACCATGGAATATTATGCAGCCTTTAAGAAAGATGGAGACTTTACCTCTTTTATGTTTACATGGATGAAGCTGGAACATATTTTTCTTAGTTAAGTATCTCAAGAATGGAAGAAAAAGTACCCAATGCACTCAGCTCTACTATTAAACTAATTTAGGGCTTTCACATGAAAACTATAACCCAGTTACAACCTAAGAATAGGAGGAAGGGGGAAAGGGAGGGGAGGGAGGTAGGAGGTTGGTAGAGGGAGGGGGATTGGTGGGATTACACCTGTGGTGCATCTTACAAGGTTATATGCGAAACTTAGTAAATATGGAATGTAAATGTCTTGGCACAATGATAACTAAGAAAATGCCAGGAAGACTATGTTTACCATTGTGATAAAAATGTGTCAAATGGTCTATGAAGCTAGTGTATGATGCCCCGTGATCATATCAATGTTCATAGGTATGATTTAATAAAAAAAAAAGACAATCTACCCAATGGGAAAGGATATTTGCATATTTTGAATCAGACAAAAGCTTAGTAACTAGGATCTATACAGAACTTAAATTAGTCCATTAGAAAAATATCAACAATCCCATACATCAATGGGGAAAAGAGATGAACAGAACCTTCTCTAAAGAAGAGAGAAGAATGGCTAGCAAACACATGAAAAAATGCTCATCATCACTAATTATTAGAGAAATGCAAACTAAAACCACCCTGAGATATCATGTAATCCCAGCAAGAATGTCCTATATCACAAAGTCTCAAAACTGCAGATGCTGGCATGGTTGTGGAGATAAAGGAACACTTTTACACTGCTGCTGGGACTGCAAACTAATACAACCTTTTTGGATGGAAGTATAAAGAAACCTCAAAGAACTCAACCTAGACTTCCCATTTGATACTGAAATCCAATTACTGGGCATTTATCCAGAAGGAAAAAATACCTTTTATTATAAAGACCTTTGCACTAGACTGTTTATCTCAGCTCAATTACAATCGCCAAAATGTGGAAACAGCCTAAATGCCCTTCAACCCAGAAATGGATTGGTAAATTGTGTTATATGTATACCATGAATAGTATTCAACCATTAAAAAATAGAGATTTTCCAGCAATTGTATTAACTTGGATGGAGGTGGAACACATTATTCTTAGTGAAGCATCACGGGAACGGAGAAGTATGAATCCTATGTATTCAACTTTGATATGAGGAGAATTAATGACAATTAATGACCTGGTGGGTCATGGGGGAAGACAGAGAAGGAGGGAGAGGGTGAAGGAAAGAAAGAGAAAAAAAAAAAGAAAAGAAAAGAAAATAGTGACTAATTCTCACATAAATTGGATTTAATTTTGAACAAAGTGCATTACTTAAACATTAATATTTAATTCAACTTGTTAATATGTTGTTTAGGATATTGCATCCTCATTGACAAGTCAAATATGTTTGTAATTTCACCTTTATAATCACATATCTTTTCCAATTTTTATATCAGGTGTATCCAGATGAAGTAGAATGATTTTGAAGTATTTCTTCTTTTTCTATTGTCTATAAGATTTGGCATAATCTTTTTTTTTGAAATTATCTTTTATTTTTATTTATAAATATTAGTGTAGTATTTTTTGAGACGTTGGAAAAAAATAAGAAGATGTTAACTGATGACTCCATACTGAACCTCAGAGTCAAAGCATTCTATAATACACATAGTCTTACTGGACAATGTGAATATTAATTTTTTGCATTATTACTATTCTTATTGCTCAGTAAAAAAACTGAAGGTCTTAGAAGATTTCTATAAAGAGAATTATGAAACTCTGAGAAATGAAATAGCTGAAGAGTTTAACAAATGGAAAAACATACCATGCTCATGGCTGGAAAGAATCAATATTGTTAAAATGTCCATATTACCTAAACCAATTTACAAATTTAATGCAATCCCTATTAAAGTAGCACTGTCATACTTTAAAGATTTGGAAAAAATACTACTTCATTTTATATGGAAACAGAAAAAAACTTTAATAGCCAAGACATTACTCAGAAATAAAAGCAAATCAGGAGGAATCACACTACCAGGCTTCAAACTATACTATAAATCTATAGTGATCGAAACAGCATGGTACTGGCACAAAAATAGAGAAGTAGATGTATGGAACAGAATAGAAAACCAAGAGATGAACCTAGACACTTATCATCATTTGATCTTTGATAAGCCTATCAAAAATATAAATTGGGGGAAAGATTACTATTTAACAAATAGTGCGGTGACTTGTAGAAGACTAAAACTGTACCCACCTTTGGATGTGAGGATTAAATAAGATAACCTATATAAAACAAAGTAGCTGGTGCATACAAGGTCCAAGGTCTTATATATTACCTATATTTGTACACAGCAGAAGTTTTGTACAGGAAAGAAGTAAAGACCTGAGAACCCACAGATAGGTAGGCATTTAAATAATAGCTAGCTTTTTTGTGGGAGTAGAATGGGAAGTCTTAGCAGATCAGACCTTTGAGTCCCTGGTACTTCTATTATTAAAATTCTCTTTGTAATACTGAATGATACTTTATTTACTTTTGAACACTGCAAAGAAAAGGCTGCATAGCTTTTTAGTAGGTCAAGGAGAATGTTATTTGTAAAGCTGTCTGCCACAGATTAACAAATTAGTACCATTTTAGGAAGGTTAGAGTGTAGGGAGGGTGCTTTTTGCCTGTTAGTGGGTAAGAGTAGGTTATTCACTAACATAATGGAATCAGGCAAAAATAATTTATTTATAATTTTTACCATTTCACAGATCTATAATGCACCAGGCCAAGGTTTATAATTCATAGTATGAAAGTAAATAACTTGAATGGGATGTTTGGCTATTTCTAGATCCTTTGGTGTCTTTTAATGTAAGTGACATACAAGGTTTGACAATTAAGTTTGTGAACTTGTCACTGTATGCTTATATTGGTGTAAGCACTGTACAAACAACTTGATAACGTTTCATAACCTTGTAATATTAGTGTCTCACAGCTGTATTTGTGTTGACATATGGTAGTGTCTTGCAGAATGGCATTCATTATTGTTGCCTGTTTTTGTGTGCTGTTGTAAGAATTCCAGCACTTGAATTAGAACATCAAACAAACATTAAATTTTTCTTCAACTTGGCAAAAGTGGAAGTGAAATTTGGGACATGTTAGTCCAGGTTTATGGGCATAATGCCATGAAAAAAATGGCAGTGTAAAAAGGTATTAAACATTTTTCTGAGGGGAGACAAGATGTCACTGATGAAGAGAAGTCAGGGCAGCCAGTAACAAGCAGAACTGACAACATTTAAAAAATTCATTGAACTATATCAAAATTGTTGGCAGATTGTTAGAAGCATAGCAGACCAAGTAAACATTGACAGAACAGTTAGGAAAATTTTAACACAAAATCTTGGCCAGAAACTCATGGTTCTTGCATCACAACAATGTACAAGCTTATTCAGCATTGTCTGTGAGGGAATTCTTAGTCAGTAAACAAATAACTGTTTTATATCCTCCCTGCTCATCTGATCTTTCCCCCAGCGACTTTATTCCTTACCCAAAGATAAAGAAAATATTGAAAGGAATACATTTTGATGACATTTAGGACATCAAGGGTAATATGATGAGAGCTCTGATGGCCATTACGGTAAAAAAGTTGCTTTGAACAGTGGACTAGGCACTGGTGTCAGTGCACAGCTTCCCAAGTAGAGTGTTTTGAAGCTGACTATACTTATATTCACTAGTAAGGTATGTGGCACTTTTTCTGGGATGAGTTTGTGAACTTAATTGCCAGCCCTTATAAGTGTGAGTTTGCAGAGAATAAGGTTGTTTCTTTCAGTACACTGCACAGGGGAATTATGCACATATTGTTTGCTTATGTGCTCAATATATGAGAGGAGAATTTAACATGTTCACCAGGATGAAAAATTATTCCTTTTTATCTCTGGCCCCAAGGTTGCTTGTAAGAGGTTCAGGTGTCTTAGATATTCATGTGTCTCCTTCAGAATACTAACCTGTCTGAGTAATGCAAGAAATGTCAAAACTGCTATGTTTCCATTTCCACAGCAAGAGATGAGAAGTCTTCTTGGTGATCTGCAAGGTTAAAAATTGAAGATGATCAAATTACCCCTGTGCTTCAAAAGGTTAGGCATTTTTTCATTGGTATTTTCCCTTTTTGTCCAATTACTAGAAGCAGAAGACATCTGCAAATGTCTAAAGACTGATTGTTACACAGAGGACTTTGTAACCAGTCCAGACATTTCACATTCCAAGAGTAGTCAGCCTGATACATTATGTACTAAGATTATTTTATTATTTTATTTACCAGCATTATCTAATACTGGCTGGTATTTGACATAAATAGACATTACAATAAATCAACATTATCTGACTTCAATGGAATGTTTTAGGTCTTGGTACTCAGGAAATTACCCTTTCTTGCTGATATTCCACTGGACACAATTGAGATAGCTATTATAGTAATTTAGGTGTTGGTATGTTTCTAAATAAAATGAATCATGTAGAAAATGAGGCTTTGGGATTAATGAACAACATTATTTATGATATAAATATTTTTGTTTCTGACATCCAGCCTTTTGGGGGAGCAAAGTACTCTGAATCAGCTTTCTTAATGTACAGATAATCACTATTTTCACATTCACAGCATAATAAAGTAATAATGTACTTGGCTCTTTGAGATAAAGAGTTGATAGTAGTCATTCCCTATAGTTTCTGCCAAGTACATTTTCTTTTGTGAAATTAATGTGCCATTCAGAGGGCTCCCCTAAGTGTGAGATGTCTAGATTCCTAAAGATAGAGATTATCCAGCTAGGGTGGGTTTGACTTGCCATAGCAGGTTGGCAAACTCTCATGCCACAGACTTAACCAGGCAGATTCCATAAATAAGGCTGCTTTTTCCCAGGAAAAGTAGAAAAGTGAAAAGTGGCTCTGAAAATTCTGTCTGGAATCATGGCCCCAAGGTGTGCACAACATGGTCTTGTCTGGAACCCCAGTCTTAAAGAATTCTTTCCCTTACAATGAACAGAAAACAACTGTGTTAGACCAAGTCTTTAGTGAAAAATATACAGAAAATAAATCATGTTTTGAAACAAAGAGAAAAAGGGGAAGCAGTGCTTAAGCATACTTCTCATGCCAGGAAGGCAATTGAAAAAGGCTGAAAGACAATTCTGGAAGTGCAATGAAATTTTTTGTCTTGCTGCTTGAGAGAAGTGAGGGTAATTTGTTCAGTGTGCACTTCTTCTTCTTTTTTTTTTTTTTTTTTTTTTTTTTTTATGTCTCCAAGACTATATTTATTCACCTTGTGTTTAATCTTCCGAGCAACCCTAGGAGGAAAGAATCATTACCTAATTTTAAGGGATTTTAAGTTTCTTCTTCATGATATATCTCAGAATTTTGTACATGTAATTTAGCAATGAACATTTCCAGAAGTTGGCTTTTAGTGTTCGGCTAGGTAGGTTTCTTTTACTTTTTTCTATTGCAACTGAAATTCTTTGTCACAGAACACTTCTTCCAATCAGATATTTGAATTAAAATCATGCTCTTGTAGACATTGAGGCCTGAGCTGAAAAATCTGATTAATTTCCTTCATAGTTTTACTCCTGAGTTGGATTAAGTTAAGGCTGAAAAGATAGCTCACCTGGTTAGGACTAAACAGAAAAATGCAGATACCTCAAGAAATCAGGATCTACATGTAGAAGATGTACAGAATTTAGGAAGTCAATTCACCTCCTTCTACCACCTGAACCTATATTGCTTCTCCCAATCCCACCTGTTCTTGCTGCCTATTCAGTACTTATTTTACCATTATTCAGTAGATATCTACCTGAACCAAGAATGATGTCATTTTAGTCTTAGAGTATGCTGGCTAACATCTAGTTCTCTTTCTGTCTTCTTCTAGATCTCTTCTTTTCCTTTAAAATTCTATGTTCCCACTTAAACCCTTGATACTATGTGAAGTAGCAGCATATGTAACTTCTTTCAAGCCATTGTTTCTCAGAGATTAGGAAGAATAGGGGAAAGGACACAATGAAGTCTAGAAGAACTTGAGTTGTGATGGCTGACCTTACATAAATTGCATTACCTCCCTTGCTTCATCTTTTTCATCTGTAAATTAGGGGTAATACTCTGTTATTCACAGTATTTTTGGATACTCTCTCCCAAATTATGAGTGTTTGCTCTCTCATGTTCTATCCTTGAACCTCTAACTTTCTATTTCACCATTTATTCCCTTTTCCACCTAGATATATGTCAAGACTACTTAGGCAATTACATTTTATCTATTTTCCTTAGTTTTATTCTTTCCTTGATTGTCTCTTTACCTTCATGAATTTAACTATCAACTCTATATACAAATGACTCCCAGTTCACTGTAGTCAGTGGAACTATTTCCAGTTAGTTAAAAAAATCTTTTTATTATTATATGTATTTTTATTAATTAAATCATAGCTGTGTACAATAATTCAATCATGAGGTAAAATGTGCTGGTTCCATATACAGTCTGAAATATTTTCACAAAACTGGTTAACATA
Organism: Loris lydekkerianus; assembly: GCA_963574355.1. NCBI lineage: Eukaryota > Metazoa > Chordata > Mammalia > Primates > Lorisidae > Loris > Loris lydekkerianus. Next base: position 75,094 of record CAUYPK010018683.1, read on the forward strand.
GCCTTCATGGAATTTTCTTAATTATTGTGTTCAAACCCTTATACTCTACACTTAGTAAATTTCACCTGCACCCTTCCAAGATGCACCCTAGGTGTAGACTCACCAAACAACCTCCCTCCACCCTACCTCCCCCTCCCTTACCCACCCTTGCCCTTTCCCAATATTCTTGTACAGAGATTGGGTTATACCCTTCGTATGAAAGTTATAAATTAGTTTCAAATTAGGGCTGAGTACATTGAGTACTTTTTCTTCCATTCTTTGGATACCTTGCTAAGAAGAATATTTTCCAGCTCCATCCATGTAAACATGAAGGAGGTATAGTCTCCATCTTTCTTTACAGCTGCATAATATTCCATGATGTACAAATATAACAATTTATTAATCCATTCATGAGTTGATGGGCATTTGGATTTTTTCCATGACTTAGCAATTATTAACTGGGGTGAAATAAACATTCTGGCGCAAATATCTTTGTTATAGTGCAATTTTTGGTCTTCTGGATATATACCTAGTAGAGGAATTATAAAATAGAATGGCAGATCTATTTTTAGATCTCTAAGTATTCTCCAAACATCTTTCCAAAAGGACTGTATTAGTTTGCATTCCCACCAGCAGTGCAGAAGTGTTCCCTTTTCCCCACATCCGTGCCAACATTTCTGGTTTGGGCATTTTGTGATGTGGGCTAATCTTACTGGAGTTAAATAATATCTCAAAGTAGATTTGGTTTGCATTTCTCTGATGGTTAAGGATTGATGAGCATTTTTTCATGTGTCTGTAGGGTGTGCGCCTGTCTTCCTCAGAGAAGTTTGTCTTCAAGTCCCTTGCCCAGCCTGAGATGGGATCACTTGTTCTTTTCTTGCTAATACGTTTGAGTTCACTGTGGATTCTGGTTATTAAAACTTTGTCAGTAACATATCCTGCAAATATCTTCTCCCATTCTTAGGGCTGTCTGCTTGCTCTACTTACTGTGTTCTTGGCTGTGCAGAAACTTTATAATTTGATCAGGTCCCAGTAGTGTATTTTTGATGTAGCTTCAATTGCCTCGGGGGTCCTCCTCAAAAAATATTTAACCAAGGCGATTCCTTCAAGACTTTTCCCAGCGCTTTCTTCTAGTATTTTTATAGTTTCATATCTTAAGTTTAAATCTTTAATCCAGTGAGAGTCTATCTTAGTTAAAGGAGAAAGGTGTGGGTTGAGTTTCAGTATTCTACAGGTCGCCAGCCAGTTCACCCAGCACCATAGGTAAAATAGGGACTCTTTTCCCCACTGAAAGTTTTTAACTGGCTTGTCAAAGATCAAATAACGGTAAGTAGCTGGGTTCATTTCTTGGTTCTCTATTCTGTTCCATATATCTACCTCTCTGTTTTTGTGCCAGTACCATGCTGTTTTGATCACTATTGATTTATAGTATAGTCTCAGGTCTGGTAGTGTAATTCCTCCTTCTTTGTTTTTATTTCTGAGAAATGTCTTGGCTATTTGAAGTTTTTTCTGATTCCATATAAAACAATGTATTATTTTTTTCGTGATCATTAAAGTATGACAATACATCTTTAATAGGGATTGCATTAAAATTGTATATTGTTTTGGGTAGTATTGACATTTTGACAATGTTGATTTTTCCCAGCCATGAGCATGGTATGTTTTTCCATTTGTTAACATCTTCAGCTATTTCTTTTCTTAGAGTTTCATAGTTCTCTTTATAGAGATCTTTCACATTCTTTGTCAGATAAACTCCCAAATATTTCATCTTCTTTGGCACTACTTTAAATGGAATAGCATCCTTGATTGTTTTTTCAACTTGGCTATTGTTGGTATATATAAGGATTACAGATTTATGGGTGTTGATTTTGTATCCTGAGACATTGCTGTCTTCCTTGATCACTTCTAAGAGTTTTGTAGTAGAATTTCTAGTTTTTTCAAAATATACAATCATATCATCTTCAAAGAGTGAAAGTTTGATTTCCTGTGACCCTATATGGATAAACTTGATCGCCTTTTCTTCCCTAATTGCATTGGCTAAAACTTCCATTACAATGTTAACGAGCAATGGAGACAATGGGCAACCTTGCCTGGTTACTGATCTCAGAGGAAATGGTTTTGATATAACTCCATTTAAGATAGTATGGCTGTAGGTTTGTTGTAGATGGTCTCTATTAGTTTAAGAAATGACCCTTCTATACCCATTTTCATAAGTGTTCTGATAATGAAGGGATGCTGGATATTATCAAAATATTTTTTTGCCTCAATTGAGAGAATCACATGGTCCTTGTTTTTTAATTTATTTATGTGCTGAATTATATATAGAGATTTACGTATATTGAACCAGCCTTGAGACCCTGGGATAAAACCCACTTGGTTGTGGTATATAATTTGTTTGATGGTTGCTGCATTCTGTTTGCTAGGATCTTGTTTAATGTTTTTGCATTAATATTCATTAGTGATATTGGTCTATAATTTTCTTTTCTTGTTGGGTCCTGTCCAGGTTTGGGGATTGAGGTGATGTTTGCTTCATAGAATGTGTTGGGTAGTATTCTTTCTCTTTCTATGTTTTAGAAAAGGTTGTATAATATAGGTACTAGTTCCTCTTTAAAAGTTTGGTAGAATTCTGATGTGAAGCCATCTGGACCTGGGCTCTTATTGTTAGGGAGATTTTGTATAGTTGATGCTATTTCAGAACTTGATATAGGCCGGTTCAACCTTTCCACCTCATTCTGACTAACTATTTGGATGTGGCATGCTTCCAAGCATTCATCAATTTCCTTTAGGTTTTCAAATTTCTGAGAATAAATTTATTGTAGTATTCATTAAGGATTTTTTGAATTTCTGAGGAGTCTGTTGTTATTTTGCCTTTATAATTTCTGATTGATAAAATCATAGATTTTACTCTTTTTTTCCTGGTTAGGTTACATAAAGCTTTACCTATTTTATTGACCTTTTCAAAAAACCAACTTTTTAATGTATTGATCTGTTGTGTAATTCTTTTTTTTCAATTTCATTTAATTCTTCTCTAATTTTGGTTATATCTTTTCTTCTGCTGGGCTTGGGATTGAAAAGTTCTCCCTTTTTCAATTGCTTGAGATGTCCCATTAAGTTGTTAACTTCCTCTATTTATATTCTCTTGAGGAAGGCATGTAGTGCCATAAATTTCCCTCTTAGGACTGCCTTTGTTGTATCCCAGAGATTCCAATAATCTGTGTTTTTATTGTCGTTTTGTTCCAAAAATTTGTTTATTTCCTTCTTAATCTCATCTATGACTCAGCTATCATTCAACATGAGGTTATTCAGTTTCTGTGTTTTTGTATTAGTACGCAGGTTCTTGTTGTTACTGAGTTCCACTTGTTTTCCATGATGGTCTGAGAAGATGCAAGGAATTTCTATTCTTTCAAAATTGCTGACGTTGTATTTGTGACCTAAAATGTGATCAATTTTGGAGTATGTTCCATGAGCTGATGAGAAGAATGTTTATTCAGTTTTGTTAGGATAAAATTTTCTGTAAATATCTGTTAAACCCAATTGTTGGATGGTTAAGTTTAAATCTAAACTTTCTTTGCTTAGCTTCTTTTTGAAGTATCTATCCAAGACTGCTAAAGGGGTGTTAAAATTTCTGACTACTATTTACCTGGAGGAAATCAAGTTGCTCATGTCTGTTAAGAGTTTCTCTTATAAATTGAGGTGCATTTTGGTTGGGTTCATAAATATTAATAATTGAAATCTCATCATATTGAGTCTTGCCCTTAACAAATATGTAGTGACCCTCCTGATCTTTCCTTACTTTTGCTGGTTTAAAGCCTATTGTATCTGCAAATTGAATTGCAACACCTGCTTTTTTCTCTTTTCCATTTGCCTGGAATATAGATGACCATCCCTTTACCCTGAGTCTATATTTATATTTTAAGGTAAGATGAGATTCCTGTGTGCAGCAGATATCTGGTTTGAGTTTTATATCCAGTCAGCCAGCCAGTGCCTCTTTCGAGGACAATTTAATCCATTCACACTAATTGAGAATATTGATAGGCCTGGTATAATTTGGGGTATTGAGTTTTTTGAAAGACCAGTGGACATTTTTCATCTTTTTACCACAGTGGAATTTGGAATTTGATCAAAAGTTTCTGAGTGAGTTTACTTTTGTGGTGGAGGATTGGGCTGGTCATTATGGAGGATAGGTCTGAGAATATCCTGAAGAGCTGGTTTAGTTATGGCAAATTTGTTCAACATATGAATGTCATTAAATTATTTAATTTCTCCATCATAAAAGAAGGTCAGTTTACTGGGTACAGGATCCAGGGTTGAACGTTATTTGGTTTTAGGAGATTAAAAGTCGATGACCACCCTCTTCTGGCTTGAAAGGTTTCAGAAGAGAGATCTGCAGTTATTCTAATATTCTTCCCCTTGTAGGTTACGGGTTTTTTTTTATGTCTGGCTGCTTTCAGGATTTTCTCCTTCATATTAACTTTAGTTAATTATGGTGTGCTTGGGTGATGTCTTATTTGGGTTGAATCATGCTGGGGTTTGAAACTACCTGCTATCTGGATTTCAGGATCTCTTGGCATGTCTGGAAAGTTCTCTTTCATAATCTGTGCCTTGTGAAGCTACTTCATCACCTTCAGGAATCCCTATAAGACGGATATTGATTTTCTTCGAGTTATCCCCTATCTCTCTGAGAGAATGATCTGTTTTTGCTCTCCATTTCTCTTCCTCTTTGAACATTTGGGATCGTTCAAAAGCTTTGTCTTCCACGTCAAAAATCCTTTCTTCTGCCTGTTCTATTCTGTTACTGAGGGATTCTACTGTATTTCTCTTATCATCTAAGACTGCAACTTCTTTTCTCAATGTGTCTAAATCTTTGGTGACTTTGACTTTGAACTCATTGAATTCTTGAGACATCTTCTGAATTAATCCTACAGTTTCTACCTCCATCTTTACTTCCATTCTGTTGATCTTGTTTGCAATCCAAATTCTAAATTCTATTTCGGATATCTCAGCTATCTGTTTATAAATGGAATCCTCTGGATTGGCTGTTTTGTCATTCCCTGGGGAAGTAGAACTGTTCTGTTTATTCATGTTGCCAGAGTTTTTCTGCTGATAGAGAAGTAGATGTCTGGAACAGAATAGAGAACCAAGAGATGAATCCAACTACTTACTGTTATTTGATCATTGACAAGCCAATTAAAAACATTCAGTGGGGAAATGATTCCCTATTTAGCAATTAGTGCTGGGTGAACTGGCTGGCAACCTGTAGAAGACTGAAATTGGACCCACACCTTTCACCATTAATTAAGATAGACTCTCACTGGATTAAAGATTTAAATTTAAGATATGAAACTATAAAAATACTAGAAGAGAGTACAGGAAAAACCCTTGAAGAAATCCATCTGTACAAGTATTTTATGAGGAGGACACTCCGAGCAATTTAAGCACCTTCAAAAATACACTACTGGCATCTGATCAAACTAAAAGGCTTCTGCACAACCAAGAACACAGTAAGTAAAGCAAGGAAACAGCCCTCAGAATGGGAGAAGATGTTTGCAGGTTATGTCTCTGACAAAGGGTTAATAACTAGAATCCACAGAGAACTCAAACATATAAGCAAGATAAGAACAAGTGATCCCATCGCAGGTTGTGCAAGGAACTTGAAGAGAAACTTCTCTGAAGAAGACAGGCGTGGCCTACTGACATATGAAAAAATGCTCATCATATTTAATCATCAGAGAAATGCTAATCAAAACTACTTTGAGATATCAAAAGATATCCAGTAAGATTAGCCTATATCTCAAAATCCCAAGACCAGAGAAGTTGGCATGGATGTGGAGAAAAGTGAACACTTGTACACTACTGGTGGGAATGCAAATTAATACATTCCTTTTGGAAAGATGTTTGGAGAATACTTAGAGATCTAAAAATAGATCTTCCATTCAATCCTATAATTCCTCTACTAGGCATATACCCAGAAGACCAAAAATCACATCATAACAAAGATATTTGTTCCATAATGTTTATTGCATCCCAATTCACAATTGCTAAGTCATGGAAAAAGCCCAAGTGCCCATTGATCCACAAATGAATTAATAAATTGTGGTATATGTACACTATGAAATATTATGCAACCTTAAAGAAAAACTGAGATTTTACCTCTTTCATGTTTACATGGATGGAGCTGGAACATATTCTTCTTAGTAAAGTATCTCAAGAATGGAAGAAAAAGTATCCAATGTACTCAGCCCTACTATGAAACTAATTTATGGCTTTCAGATGAAAGTGATAATACAGTTATAACCCAAGAATAGGGGGAACGGGAAAAGGGAGGGGAGGGAGGGTGGTGGTGGGTGGAGGGAGGGTGATTCATGGGATTACACCCACGGTGCATCTTACAAGGGTATATGTGAAACTTAGTAAATGTAGAATGTAAATGTCTTAACATAATAACTTAAAAAATGCCAGGAAGACTATGTTAACCAGTGTCATAAAAATGTGTCAAACGGTCTATGAAACCAGTGTATGGTGCCCCATGATCACATTAATGTACACAGCTATGATTTAATAAAAAAATTTAAAAAGAGAAAGGTAAGTATAAGATAATTGCACTTCTTTATCCCTAACATTCCCTTTCCCAAAGTTTCCATCTCCAAACATGCAAAGAAATGTTCCATAGACACAGGGTTTCTATACTAGAAAAAGTGATAGTGAGGTAGACAGCCAGCTTCTCCATCATCATGGGTTCTCTGGTAGAAGATACGTCCCATATACAACTCAGGGGAAGAAGTGGGATTGCCTAAGGAGAGAAATATTAACACTACCCAAACCAGCATATAGGCCAATGTAATTCCTATGAACACATTAATGAAATTTTTCACAAATATACAAAAAAATTAAAAAAATTATATGGAACCACAAAAGAGACCAAATAACCAAAGGAATCCTGAGGGGGGGGGAGGGGGAAACTGGAGGCATCACACTACCTGACTTCAAACTACAATAGAACCTATAGAAACTATATCAGCATAACATGGGAATAAAAGGAGACACATATACCAATGCAATACAATAGAGAAACCAGTTAAAAAACAACCTATTAACACACAACTCATATTTGACAAAGGCTTCAAGAACATACAATGGGAAAAAGTCTCTTCAACAAATAGTTTTTGAAAAACTGAATAACCATATGCAGAAGAATAAAACTAGACTCCTCTCTTTCACTAAAGTGAAATAAAAATGGATAAAATACCTAAATCTAAGACCTGAAAACTATGAAATTAATAGATAAAAACACTGAAGAAATGATCCAGGACATTGGTCTTGGCACAGTCTTTCTGCGTTAGAACCCAAAGCACAGGCAACTGAGGGAAAAACAGAAAAATGGGATTAAATCAAGCTAAAAATGTTCTACACACCAACGAAAGCAATCACCAAAATGAATGGACATTGCATAAAATGGAAGAAGATATTTGAAAGTTCTCTATCTGACAAGAACCAAATAATCTGACTTAAAAAACAAGCAAAAGATATGAATAAACATTTCTCAAATGAAGACATACAAATGGCCAATAGGTATATGACACAATGTTCAACCTTACTAATCCTCAGGGAAATACAAATCAAAATCATAATGAGGTATCATCTTACTGCACTTCAGCAGGCTTTTAATAAAGGGACAGGGAATAACATATGCTGGTGAGGCTATATAGAATGGAGAACGCCTATACACTGTTGGTGGAAATGTAAATTAGTATAGCTACTATGCAAAACTGTATGAAAGTTCCTCATAAACTAAAAATAGAACTACAATGTGATCCAACAATTTCACTACTGGTATATATCCAAAAGAAAGATAATTAATATTTTAAAGAGGTGTCTGCTTTTCCATGTTTATTACAGTAGTATTCACAACCAAAATATGAAATTGAACTAAGTGATATATATGGATGAAGGTAGAACTAAAATGTAATGTATCTACAAAATGGGATATTAGTCATACAAAGATTGAAATTCTGTCTTTTACTGCAATATAGATGGAAATGAAGGTCATTAAGTGAAATAAACAAAGCATGGATAAATGAATATCACATGTTGTCACTCGTGTTGGAGCTTAAATAGTGGATTGTATGAAGACAGTGTATGCGTGATTATGAGAGTCTGGGAAGGGTAGAGGGGTAGAAGAAGATGAAGATAGGTTGATTGATTGGTACAAATAGGTAGATAGAAGAAATAAGACCTGTGTTGGATATATTAATAAGTTGACTATAGTTAACACTAATTTATCTTACATTTGAAATTAGCTAGAAGACTGAATAGAGAAAAACTGAAAACATTTCTGCTTATAACTATAACCAGACAAGGATGCCAACTATCAACACTACTATTCAACATAGCACTGGAATCCTAGCTAATACAATCAGTGCAAGATAATGTTATCAAAAGTATCAACATGGGGAAAGAGGAGGTCAAACTTTTGTTCTTTGCTGATGATATGATCTTATAGAATCCAAAGGACTCAACCACAAGACTCCTAGAAGTGATCAAGAAATACAATAATGTCTTGGGATATAAAATCAATGTTCACAAATTAGGAGACTTCACATATGCCAGCAACAGTCATGCTGAGAATCAAATCAAAGACAATACCTTTCACAGTAACTTCAAAAAAAAATGAAATATCTGGGAGTACACTTAACAAAGGATATGAGGGATCTCTACTGAGAGAACTATTATACTCTAAGAAAAGAAATAGCTGAACACATTAACAAATGGAAGTCATACCATGCTTTTGGCTGAGAAGAATCAACATTGTTAAAATGTCTATACTACCCAAAATGATCTACAGTTTCAATACAATCCCCCTTAAAATACCAATATAATACTTTGAAGAACTTGAGAAAATAGTTCTTCATATTGTATGGAACCAGAGAAAAACCTGAATAGCTAGTACAATATAAGGATGATAACAACAACAACAAAATCTGAAGGCATTGTGTTACCAGACTTCAGGTTACAGTACAAGTCTACTACAATCAAAACATTATGGTATTGGTATGAAAATAGAGACATAATTCTATGAAACAGAATTGAGAACCTAGAGGTAAAACCAGCCTCACATCATCACCTGATCTTTGATAAACCAAACAAAAGCATACACTGGGGAAAAGAATCCAAAATTAATAAATGGTGCTTGGAGAACTTGTTAGCCACATGTAAAAGACTGAATCTGGATACATACCTCTTACCACTTACAAAAATTGACTTGTGCTGAATAAAAGATTTAAATCTAAGACGTGAAATGTTAAAAATTCTAGAAGAAAACATGGGGAAAAATTTTTTTATGATAGAAGCTTTGGGAAATAATTTCTGAAGAAGATCCCACTGGCAATTGCAGCAACAACAAAAATACATAAATAGGACCTGATCAAGTTACAAAGCTTCTACATAACTAAGGATACATTTAACAATGCAAATAGATAACCTTCAGAATGGGACAAGATATTTGCATGTTACAAATCTAACAAAGGGCTAATAACCAGAATTTACAAAGAACTAAAACAAATTAACAATAAAAGAGCAACCAACCCTATTAATCATTGGGCAAGACACATGAACTAAATCTTCTAAGGGAACAGATGAATGTCCAACAAACACATGACAAAATGCTCATCATCCTTCATTATCACAGAAATGCAACTCAAAACAACTTTGAGATATTACCTAACCCCAGAAATAATAACCCACATCAGAATGTCCCCAAACCACAGATGCTGGTGGGGGGTGTGGAGAGAGGGGAACTTCTATATTCTTGGTGGGATTGAAAACTAATAAAGTCTCTTTGGAAAGAAATATGGAGAATCCTCAAAGAGCTAAAAGTAGACATTTATTTGATCCCATAATCCTATCTCTAGGTATCTACGCAGAAGAAAAAAAATCTTTTTTTTATAAGGACATTTGCCTTCAAATACTTACAGCAGCTCAGTTTGCAAGTGCAAAGATGTGTAAACAATCCAAATACCCATCAACTCATGAATGGATTAACAAACTGTGAAATATGTGTACCATGGAATGTCATTCAGCTATAAAAAAGATGGAGACTTTGCATCTTTTGTATTTACTTGGATAGATTTGGAGAACATTCTCCTAAGAAAAGTATCTCAAGAATGGAAAAGCAAGCATCCAATGCACTTAATACTAAATTAAAACTCGTAGATTAACAACTATGTGCCCACATGAGAGAATAACACAATTAAATGTAAGAAGGGGGAAGGCAAAGAAGAAAGGGGGCTTGGTATATTGCCACTTATCAAGTACAATGTGTTGGTATAGGGCACATCTCCTGGGTGAAGAATTCAACTACAACTTGGACTTACCTTACAAATGAAAACAATGTAGCCTAATCATATGTATCTTATGTCAATACACAATTTTAAAAAGAACATAAAGGATTATGAAGGATGAAAAACAAAAGATGTGGAATCAATCCTAATGCTCTTCAACCCATGAATGGGTTAATAAACTGTGGTGTATGTATACCATGGAATACTATTCATCCATAAAAATATGGGAAATTTTGCATCTTTCATATTTACCTGGATGTATTTGGAGAACATTCTCTTAAATGACATATCTCAAAAATGGAAAAGCAAGTGTCCCATGTGCTCAGTACCATGTTGAAATTATTAGATCAATAAGTAGAGGCCCATCTGAGAGAAAAACACAATCATATTCAAGAAGTTGGTGGGCAGAGGGAGTTTGGTAGGTTCCCACCTAACCAGTACAATGTAGGGGTATATGACACTGTTCCAGTGACTCATGCACAACTCAGATTTTTTTCTTACAAAACCCAAACAATGTAACCTAATTGTACTTACACTCATATTAATCTGAAAAAAGAAAAGAACACCACAGAAGGAATAAATAAAAACTAAATAATGTGTTTTATTTTTATTATTTCTAACTGATCTAAAAATATAAGTGTACAAAGCAATAATAGAAACAATGTAATAGATGATTATAACAGATAGAAATAGATGGCAGTGATATTGTATGAAATAGGAGGGATGAACTAAGAATACTTTATTATTATATACATTCACTACCTGTGAAATAGTATAGTTTTATTTAAAAGTGGACTTAGAGCCAGGTGCAGTGACTCAGGCCCATAATGCTAGCACTCTGGGAGGCCAAGGCTGGTGGATTGCCTGAGCTCTGCAGTCTGAGACCAGCCTGAACAAGAATGAAGCCCCATCTCAACTAAAAGTAGAAAAACTAGCTGGGTGTGGCAGGAGGCACCTGTAGTCCCAAATGCTCATGATACTGAGGCAGGAGAATCACCATAACCCAGGAGTCTGAGATTGCTATAAGCTATGATGCCACACACTACCCAGGGTGGCAGAGTGAGGTACCATCTAAAAAAAAAAAAAAATTAGAGTGTGTGTAGATGTATGTTATACTCTAGAGCAGCCACTATTTTTTTGTTGATATATAATATTTATATATATTTTGGGGGTACATATGATATTTTTATATCTATATCCAATATATAATAATCAAATTAAAGTAATGGAGATATTCATTGCATAAAATATCATTTTTTTAGTTGTGTTGGAACTACTATAATTCTTCTCTTATAACTTATGTCTGACTATGAAAAAATACTAGAAGACGATTGTGGAAAGATGGCTGACTAAAAGCAGAATTCACCAGAGGCTTAGGCCCAAAGGGAGAGATATTGGACTGAAGATGATGGAAGCTGAATGAGTGGAGCTCCAGACTGAGAGGACTACGTGAGGTACACATCAACCAGGCTGAATCAAGTGGCAGAAACAAGAAAGTGGAAGAAAAACAATAGGTACGTGTCCAGCTCCCAGAAGAAGGGAGAACCCTCCCCCAAAATGGGAGCTCTGCCTTGGGTGACCAGTAAGTCAGCAAACTGGGTTCAAACATATCCTCACCTGATCCCATTGGACAGTAATTGCTAAGTCCCATTCCTCCTTCATTATGGAGGTCTCACCGCTGAGACTAGGCCCCATTCTGTCTGGCACAAAAAAACAAATATTTCTTCTGAAATCCGGAGCACCCACATCACCCTTCTCCAACCCTAGTTGCTAAAAGGACTGTCCTCTATAGAATCCAGAGTGTTTAATGAGCTCACTGGGAAGCTCAGGAAGTCTACCTGAGCTGCAGCATGAGAACAGTAGCATGGCAGTCCAAGATTTGTAGGGAGAGAATGAACTACCCATCTCCAGCTCCTCAGGAATTCTCAGGCAGTTGTTTTCTGCTCTTCAGGACAACTTCTGAGCTCCATTGGGTGGGCAGGGCCAGTACATAAACAACTTTGACTTGTGACTGAACTTTGCACTTGCTCTCTCCACCAGGTATGGATCTCTGAGCTTGACAGATGGGCAGGCAGGTGTCTAAGTGACTTTGGACTGAACTTTGATCCTCTAGCCTCTGCCAGGCAAGGCTCTCTGAGCTTGACTGAGGGGCATGGCCAGGGTTCAAGTGACTTTGGACTGAACTTTGGACCTCTGGCCTCCACCAGGTAGAACTCTCTGAGCTCAATTGGGTAGGTGGGGGCAGGATTTAAGTGACATTGGACTGAACGTTGGGCTTCAGACCTCCACCAAGCAGGGATTTCTGTGTCCAATTGGTTGAGCATGGCCATTGTTTAAGTGAATTTGGATTGAACTTTGGATTAGTCCTCTGCACAGGGTAGAGGCTCTCTGAGCTCAACTGGGAGGGCCATGCCTGGTGCCTGAGTGACACTTATCTAAACTTTAGACCTGTGCCCCCCGCTGGGTGGAAGCCCTCTGAGCATAACTTGGCAGGTGGTGCCCAGTGTTTGAGTGACTTTGTCTGAGATGAGGACACAGGCTGATCACAGAGTTGCAGCCCTCAGCACTCAATTGGCTGGATGGTGCTTAGCACATAAGTATCTCTCTGGAACTCTGGGTGGGGCTGCCAGTTGGGCAGCCTCATGAACTTGATTTGGTGGGTGGGGTCAGTGCTGGCACAGCAAATGTGATTGGAACTCTGTGCCAGTACTGCCTATTGATTCTTGTTCCCCTGGACACACTGTCTAGGACTGTGGATTCACTACTTGTCTGCCTTTGCTAGTGGCACTGCAATGGTGAGGAGTGGACTCATCAGGGACAACCTAGAAATTCAACAAAAATATGTAATTAACATAGTGAAAAAGAGGAAAAAGCTGAAAATACCCATGAGGAGGAATCAGATGAAGAACTCTGGCAACATGAAAAATCAGAGCAGATCAGTAACTCCTGGGGATGTTCTATCCACAGAGAAATTGCTGAAATGTCAGAAATAGTATTTAGAATATGGATGGCAAATAAGATAATTGGAATGAAGGAAAAGATAGAAACAGAGAACCAAAAAAAAAAAAAAAAGGGGGGTTGAGACAAGATGGCGGACTGAAGCCAGCTTTTCACAGAGGCTCCCATCCAGAAGGAGAGTTAAAGGATGGAAATTTAGTAAGTAACCTGAAGGATTCGAGCTATACCAGGAGAGAAGGTTGGAGATCGCACATCAACACCACTGAGGCGAGCTGAGACCACAAGGACGCAAACAAAAGGTACAAAATCCATCACCAAGCGGACAGGAGTCTCCCCTCCCCCCACGAGTCCGGCGTAAGGACCCTACAAACAAAAGGGCAGAAATCAAAAGCCCTCCCACTTCATTTCACGGAAGCGACCCTCTAAAAACTGGTCCTACCTCCCCTACTAGGGTGCCATGGTGCTCCCTTGCCAGACTTAAAACTTTATAAAACTTT
>CAUYPK010018684.1:0-18314 GCA_963574355.1 Loris lydekkerianus
GGCCAAACTGCAACAAAAAAATAGCCGGGCGTTGTGGTGGGTGCCTGTAGTCCCAGCTACTCAGGAGGCTGAGGCAAGAGATTCACTTAAGTCCAGGAGCTGGAGGTTGCTGTGAGCTATATGATGCCACGGCTCTCTACCAAAGGGCCATAAAGTAAGACTCTGTCTCTACCAAAAAAAAAAAAAAAAGATAGTTATGTCATCAAAAGGGATAGTTTGACATGTGTACTATGAGTGTAACCACATCTCCCACATGGTATCCAGTGAAAATAACATTATTTCATTCACCTAAAACATACAGAACAGTATCTGACCCATAGTATATGCCCTGTAAGAAGTTGTTTTTATTATTATCATTGTTTTGTTACTAATGGTATCTGCCTATCTTACCATCTAGGATTCAGTTAGTGCTTAATATTCCTTTCTAAAGGCAAATAAATCCCTGAAAAAAGACATTTCTAGAAACAGAGTGTAGCTAAAGCACATGCCAGGTGACACAGAAAGTGGGAAAAGGTGGAGCAAAAATGAACTGCCTTAGAATTGGGCGAGTGTATGGAATTTCATAAAATGGGGAAAACAGAGATGCCTGGAAACGGAGGTCATGTTCAAAATATGCCTTCTTAACCAGCTCTGCCTTGGATGGGAAAAAACAAGACAGGGAATTACTAGCAGCTAAACATCGTACGAGGTGTCCATGACTCGTCTTTTAAGATACCTATTTCCAGGAGCAGCAAAGGAGCAATGGAAAAGGAAGAGCTTGATGATAACAAGCAAAGAACGTGTTGGAGGGAAATAACTGCAACTCTGAAATTTTAGATAGAACATAAAAAAAAAGAAAAAGGAGGAGGAGGGGAGGGGGAAGGGAAATTATCTCACCTTTGGAAGGAGAAAGGAGAAGCTTCCTGTGGAATTATCCCTGTCTGCTTTTTTAGCCATTCTTCTGACCACTGACACATATTTTTGAGAAGTAAAATACAGAAGGGGCAAAAAGATGTATACACAGTTTAAGAAAGAAAAAAAATCTGTATTAAAATTGTAATACTCAAGTCACACTTGATTTCTGCAATTATAAGGGATATGAGATATAATATATGAGACAACAAACATTATCAGTTGTATGTTGAGTATTACAACTTTTGTTGATTTTTCCTTTCTTAAACTGTGTATACAGGCGGCGCCTGTGGCTCAGTGGGCAGGGGGACAGCCCTATATACCGAGGGTGGCGGGTTCGAACCCGGGCCTCGGCCAAACTGCAACAAAAAAATAGTCGGGCGTTGTGGCAGGTGCCTGTAGTCCAAGCAACTTGGAAGGCAGAGGCAAGAGAATCACCTAAGCCCAAGGGCTGGAGGTCGCTGTGAAAGGGTGAGAAAGTGAGCTTCTGTCTCTAAAAAAAAAAAAAAAAATTAATAAAGTAAAAAAAAAAAAACCAAAAAACTGTGTATACATTTCTTGGCACCCTCTGCAGTTAGAAGGGACAATAAAAGCACATGTAGGTTTCTTGCAAAACACTCACAGGCTCATTAACACCAACTGGTCTGTCCAGCCTAGAACTATGTAGCACGAAAAACGAATTCTAAAAATAAGGCCTGGATGGCTCTCAAAAGGCAGAAACTTAAAGTGAAAAGCTCTTTCTGAAATTTTACTTTGGGCTGTTTGGCATACATAAGCAGACACAGGTCTACCCACCAACACTTAATGAACACAAACTCATCATGTCACATTTTGCTCTGGGGCAGCAGCATTCTAAAATTAAATGCAGCCTCCTACTTGCTATAACTGATGGAGTTGAAAGAACTGTCCAACACTGACAGACGGATTTTCAGGCTTGAAACAAGTATAGGGCACGTGTAACATTTGGGCTATTAAATACCTCCAAAAGGAACTAACAGGAGGAGGAAAGCTGAAAGTCTATGGAAGTATAAGAGGCCTAATTCAGCAGCACAATCAGGATGTTCGGCTTTTTCTTTTTGGAGCACTCACTATTGCTGTGCCTTGCTGAGTACTCTGGAGTTTGTCCCTAAAACCAGGCTAATAACTGGTTGCAAGTCTTAAAAGGTCATGGGAGTGGTGTTCAGCATAAAGAAGGGGAATTTACATCCCCTTTATACCAATTCTTTATACCAATGGCATAGACTGGAGGTGGGAGGGCCATGGGCACATCTGGATTATTTGAAATCTCCACCTACTTCTATAGATTCGTACATGTCCTGGGTTAGGTAGAGGACAGCCCTGAATATTTGGAGAAACAAAAAAGCTGGTAAGTATGATATATTTTCTGGATGAGAGCTATCCTCTGTCTACCTGATGCTGATATACTTATAATCATGACTTCAGCTGTATCTTGTTACTCAGAAAATACTGTAGATTTCTTACAGTATTCTTACAGTAGTTCTTACAAAGTTTTATTGGGACACAGCCATTCCTTTCACTTAGGTATCGTCTATGGCTCCTTCAGGGCAGTAATGGCAAAGCTTAAGAGTTACAACAGGGACCAAATGGTGGGCAAAGCCAAAAATATTTGTTATCAGACCTTTGAAGAGAAAGTTTGCTGACACCTGTTTAGATGATTGGGCAAGTCAGGGACTGTCACTGGCCTTGTCCTATCTTTTCACATATTCTTACAATGTTGCTGACTTGAGGATTCTTCTAGACTTTCTTCATTTTAAACTCTGCTTGAAGTCTGGCCAGATCATATTTTCACCAGCTTATAAATATAAGAAATGTGAGAAATCTTTCTTCTGAAAGTCACACTCAAAGAACACTCTGGGGACAATTTCTAAGAATACAAAAAGAAAAAAAAAGAATGTAGAAAATGTTGGACAATGAAATAATAATAAATAATAGAGGTTTCAAATAGCTATAAGTGGAAATTACAAAAAGAATCAGGTGATATTTATTAGCAAAAATTAATATTTCTCTGTCTCTTCAATCTTCTTCTTTGTAGAATGGTACACAAACAAACACTTTGACTTTGAAGCCTTGACTGGGTTGGGGGAGAAGCAAGTTTTAAAAAGAGCCCTGATAAAGTATTTTATTTTATTTCGTTTAAAGAAATAATCTCACCCTGTTGCTCTGGCTAGTATGCAGTGGCAACCTCATGCAACTCCTGGGCTCAAGCAGTCCTCCTGCCATGCCCTTTAAGTGCTGAGAAGATAAGCTTGTACAACTACCTGGCCTGATAAAGCATTTTTAAAAGATGGGTATTACCCTTCCATTCATCAGTAATCACAAATTCCACGTTGCCATATGTGGAATTTCTTGACGGAATAAGTATTAGTGAAGATAAAAAGATAAAAAATAATTTAAGCAAAACCTTGTACAAAGCTTGCCTATAAAGTATTAAATAAGGAATAAATACATATTGTGGTCCCTAAAACTTTAACTTAAGGATAAGGAGGATTGGAGCAAACCCATATTCATAATAGTTGAAATATTTATAAAGCATATTTTAATCCCCTAAAAAATAGCACACGCTGACTGAATAACAGAGCAGTAAAATGTCAGTAAATTAAGTAAATTGTGAAAAATTTCCCCTCACTACTTCCCTGCAACTCTGTATCAATACTCTCTTCTCCTTGAACAAGAGCCCACAAAAAAGATCCAAATATCACATTGTGTAGCACGTATTTTTGTTTTTTTTAATTAAATCATAGCTGTGTACATTGATATGATCATGGGGCATCATACACTAGCTTAATATACCGTTTGACACATTTTCATCACACAGAGGGAAAATATTTGTTGGGTGCTGTTCACACATTCTCCAGTAGGTGGAGATCTTTTGTCTGCATAAGCTGTGGAAGAAGTAATGATATTTTGGTTTTAGCTTAAAGTGTGGTATTTCTTATCTATATCTCTTTATCTTGTTTCAATAAGTTTATTAATAAAGTTAATAAATTTCCATGTTTACTTACTTATAGTTTTCAACATTCTCTTCTTTCTTTTAAATATTTATTTGTACCAAAACTGTACAAGAATTGGAAAATATAATTCAAAAAACACACACACAAAAAAATTTTTTTTAAGAAATAGTCTCTAAATTCTCTCAGTGAGTGTACAGCCAAAAAGTGGTTTGTGAGGCGAGTATTTTGAATAGAATCATCTCAAAGTTTATAGATACTGTCAATGTCCTCCTAAAACACTTGGAGGGGCAAAAGTAAAGGTAATTGTATGAATAGTTCATTTATAGAGTGTGTATTATGTGTCCAAAACTATATTCAACATTTTATATGTATATATATATTATAAAATCATGATATATATTTTATATAATATATATTTATATTATATATATGAAAAAATATATATATTATATATATATATTATATATAAATAAAATACAGGGTGACCATATGTGCATATGCGATGGTGCAATGTAAATGTGCACCTTCACTTTATGGCCACCCTATGTGTGTGGAGAATATATATATATTCTTTCATTTAGCCCTCACAATCCTATGACCTAGGCAGTTATTGCTATTCCCATTTTACAGATGAGAAAACTGACAAAGAGGTTAAACAACTTCTGAGGGCCACAAAGCAACTAGATAAAAGAGCCAAAAGACCATTGTAGGAAGTCTGACTCCAGGGCCCACTCATCGGAGCACTAGGCTATGATGAGAGGGACATGGATAAGCTGAGAAAAATATAAGGGGAAGGACAGGGCAATTTGAGGAATGGTTTCTCCAGGCCATTGGCATCCTAATACCTCTGTGTCCTGTATATACCCGTAACAGCTTGTGCATTCTTCAACTACAGAAAATGTCAGCTTTCTTGCCTGTGTCTCCTGCAGACTGATATTCCTGACTTTTCCTCTAATTCCTGATTGGGTCCTGAAAGGCTGACCAGTGGGGGGTGGACTTTGAGAGGTGTTGCATAATGTTTGCTGTACATGAAAATGTGACTATTGAGAGATATAAGAAAAGGACAGAAAGGTGAGGGAAAGACTTTAAAACTTGTTGCCATGGCTTTTCTTACAATATTTCTAATCTAAGTTGTTTCCCTCATGATTTTCTTAATCCTACTTCTATCTTATCTACATGATTGAACACCTGGATTTACTAAGAAGAATAAAGTTTGAGGATAATGAGGTTTCGACGAAAAAGAACACAAGCTCAAATGAATCACAAAACTTCAGAGAGCTAGTTCATAGGTCATATAGAAAAGCGTAAATGCATTATAATTGAGGAAACTGTATTTCAACAAGGTTAAGTGACTCTCTCAAGGGTGCCAGTTAATTAGTGGCGCAGCTGAGAACCTATCTGTTCAAAGTGGTACTGCCCTTCACTGAGTATACAGTGAGGTTTGGCCATAAAAAGAGAAAGGACTCTAAGACAGCACTGGGAAAGAGGATTCTGCAGGCTCAGACAACACGCAAGATTCAAGAAGGAATTTGGTGGAGAAAAGGCAGAGATACAGAATAGAGGGTGGTAAAGAGACACATGAACAAATGTGTCTTAAAACCTCAAAGCCATAATCTCGTATTCGATACTGACTTTCACCAATGCAAAGCCCTCTTATGTGTATTCTCATTCTGGGTGGATTTGGTGAAAAATGTTATTTACGTTAGTACAGTGAAAAATGCTTCCAAGTGTCATATGTCAAGAAAATTGGGAGAAAATGCAAGAGAAATGGCTGTTCCCAGTCTTACAAAGGGTTTTTATTTGATTTTTAAATTATTATTTCAATGCTATCCTTCAGAAATGAGCACACAGAGTTTTTCAGTGGAACAAACGGGTATTAATATTTGTGTCTACATTTATTATAAATGCAACTTTTTCTATTTTTCCTGGTTCTCTACTTCCATTCTCACTTTGACTATGGAATTTGAACTCTCCAGCACAAACAGATTATACAGAACACCAAGTGGGTGTAGAGCAATGGTACATGCTGTGAAATCCAAAGAAAATAAGTCCTACCACTCAATGGTAAGTAATAGAAAAACTCAGTAACAGAGTCTATCCTTAACCAGAGCAATCTTAAAGGTGAGTCAGCATATAATACGTATAGCAGCACATTATTTCATTGTTTCTGATAAATTAAGTCAAGCTCAGCATGTTATTTGAAATATTGAAATATTTCTCAAAAAGGAAGGAAGGAAGGGAGGGAGGGAGGGAGGGAGGGAGGAAGGTAAAGACGTACCAGTTATCACTTAAGACAGTCATCATACGATAATGATAATGATGATAAAATACTAATCAAACTTGAAGTGGCAAGAAAAAGTATTCAATCAAAGTGCACAGAGATTGTATAAAGTTTGAGAAGTAACTACAAAAGAAGGTAGATTTAAATTTCCCCGAACAAAAATTTTGCATAGTAATTAATAGAATTTGCAGAGAACTTGTTATGTAACCCATCGTTAAAAAGGAAGGCAGTATCAAAAATACAAATCTAAAGTTGTCTTTTGCCAAATAATAGGATGAAAGTAGGTTTTTAATCACTTTGATTAAAACTGCTCTTGATGGAACTGATCACAAACGAGGAAAGAATACTATTCTTTGAGAGGAAATGGGTTTGTGAGTCTCAATAATAACCCCCAGCTTACCTTCTCCTTTCCTTTCCACTGATCACATTAGATTCTTATCTTATGATGGATGGTCTTTTACGTAGCCATTTAACCTGGCCCTAAATAGGTTAAAATATAAGTGATGTGAAGTAATGTGAAGAACGTGCATTTTTCTATTATTAAATATTGTCATTAGCTTTCATTGGTAATCCTCATATCCTCAAAGAGAAAGTTTTAATAACTCTACTAGCAGAATCACATTTATTATGGAAAAAAGCTAAATAAAAGAAGGGAAACACAGGGAACAATTTATAAGTCTACATAGTTAAGAATCAAGAACTTTAATAATAGAGTTCATACTAATTAAATACGGATGTCTAAGACGACAATTCTGCCTGGTTAAACAAATTTGCGAGAGGAGGCAAAGGGTATTTTTATTTTCTCTTCCTTTTGTTTTTGTGTCAATATATTTTTGAGTATTTTTGCTACTCAGAGAATTGTAAAGATTTACAATTAAGGTGGAATATATTAAACTACTAAAGAAAAAGTGAAAGCAGAAAAAAATCTGTCACCTATAAATTCCTAATTGATAGGCAAAAGTTTTTAACAAGAATTCTCATTTCATCTTTCTTAAAGCTTTACTGAGGTATGATTGACGATAGCAGTTGTTTCTATACAATGTGATGTTTTGATATATGCGTATGTTATGAAATGAGTACCACAAGCAAATTGACATATGCTCCACCTCCCGTATTTAACTTTATTTAACACGGCAAGAACCCTTGAGATCTTTGCTCTTAGCAAATTTCAGTGCACAGTGCGTTATTATTAATTACAGACACCATGCTGTACATTAGGTTTCCATACTCCATCATCCTATAGCTGAAGAGTCCATCATCTAATGACTGGATAAAGAAAATATATACACAATGGAATATTACTCAGCCTTGACACAGAAGGAAATCTTGCTAAGTGAAATAAGCCAGACACAGAAAGACAAATATTGCATAATCTCATTTATATGTTGAATCTAAAACAAATGAGAACTCACCATACTGGACGAGAATGGTGGTTACTAGAGGTCTGGGGAGGTTGGGAGATACTGGTCACAGGGTACAAAACCTCAGTTGTAGGATGATTTCATGTTTTGAGTTGTTAGCATTACAGATTATCGTGATGATTCTTAAGCTGTTAACAATTCTAGGGTTTTCCTGACTTTTTGTTTGGGAAAGGATTTTAGTACATTCAAGTGATTAGTTGCTGGGGAAAAATTTTTGATTTGATACTCTGGCCATGAAGAAATTTCCTTGACTGGACATGGTGACTCACACCTGTTATTCCAGAGACTTAACAGGTGGGGAAGCTAAGGTGGGGGAATTACTTGAGTCCTGGGGTTTTAGGTGCGGGAGCTAAGATTGTACCACTGCACTTCAGCATGGGTGACAGAGTAAGATCCCTTCTCTAAAAAACCTCCCCCAAACAAAAAGGATATTTCTTTTTCTTTCTTTCTTTTTTATTTTTGTAGAGACAGAATCTCGCTTTATCACCCTTGGGAGAGTGCCGTGGCGTCACAGCTCACAGCAACCTCCAACTCTGGGGCTTAGGTGATTCTCTTGCCTCAGCCTCCTGGATAGCTGGGACTACAGGTGCCTACCACAACGCCCAGCTATTTTTTTGTTCCAGTTTGTCTGGGGCCGGATTTAAACCCACCGCCCTCGGTATATGGGGCCGGCCCCCTACCCACTAAGCCACAGACGGATATTTCCTTATAGCATCTTTGCTTACTTATTAAATGTGTGAGAGTATATATATTTGTATATATATGTATATTTTAAAGCAAAACAATAGAAAGAAAAAATTGTTGAATAAAAAAAGGGAGATAGAAAAGGCAAAGAAGTAGGCAGAAGTGGTTGAATTATTATAATTTCAGTCCTTCCAAGATTTCTGGAAAGGTACATTTGTGAATCACTTCTGTATTACCCAAGAGAACTCTAACATCGATGTATGTACTACAATTTTTCAATAAAATATAGGCCAGGATTTTATAATATAAATGCCAATATTTATTTTCCACCTTCCATATTTAGATTCCTCTTGAGTAGCTCAAAAAAAAAAAATGCACATGCAGAGATAAAAATAAGCAGTAAATAAACAATTATCACTTTGCAGCATTAAAATGCTTCTTTTAATTTATAGAAACATTTCTGTTGTCTCTTAAAATTATATTCGTATGGCTATCTCGCTTTCTTTTGATGCCTCTAATGTTTATGTATGGTCTATCAAAATAATAATGCATTTTCCTTTTTACAGCATTTAGCCTTTTTTGCTTTCGGAAAGTCTATCATGAAATAGAGGAGCCAAACATCAGTCACAAACGTATCTCCATCCTGAGCCCTCCCTTTTATACTATCTCCCATAAACATGGAGCTGTGCTTCATCTGGGATTTGATTTGAAAATAACAGAATGGGAAGAGAGTAAATGAATTTTATAAAACAACAATATAAGGCCAAAAGATGAAAATGCATTAAAAATCAGAAATAGCTATTATATTCCCTCACACATTAAAAAGTCAAACCAACACCTTTTATTGGAATAATTAATATATATCGGAAAAATTTTCCTGTGCCAAACATATGATGCCACATTCTGTCTAATTTCATTACTCTTTAGTCTTCTTGTTACTATTACTTATAGAGTTGAAAAAGAAAATTAACCTTTTTATTTCTGATCTCTTAAAATGCATACTCAAATTATACTGGAGACTGAAAAATACATATGCACTGAATTTTTATACATTTGATTCTTTAAGTTATCGGAGATTCTCCCAAAAGAACAGAAGCAAAAATAACTATATGTAGAATCCTACCTACAGCACACACAATGTACTCTGAAGAAGAGACTCACATCAATGGATCTAGAATTATCCAAAAGGAATAGCACTTTTAGTTCTGTATCTGTAGTTAGAAACAGAAAATCTATCTATTCATTCTTCCGATAGATCAATAGATAAGATATGGAGATGGAAATATTTGAAAAATAATGACAGTGAGAGTGTGAGTTACACTTGATCGGATTTCATGCTTCTTCTGGTGTGCTTGCAATGCTAACCCCACAACATCCTGATGAAACTGGCAGGTTTCATTTCGTGAGTACTCATTTTGCAAAGTTCAGCCCCTAAAAGCCCATCGTGTGGGTCTTTTCTCTAATAGTGAGTCGTTTCACAGATGGCATCCTTTCTGGGCATATCCTGCTGACACAGATTGTAGATCTGTCCTGAACAATGTAATACCTTCAACCTGTATTTGGAAGCAAAAACAAGGGAGTAAAGCATGGGAAAGCTGCATTCATATTTGAGATCAAGCTTGGGGCACAGTAGAAACCCAGTGACTTTTTAATTCCCTACATATAACTTAGCATCTGCTGCTTTGGGTGTACAGTTAGATTCAGTTCTGGTTTAAAGTTTTAGAGAAAAGCTCCCCTACTCCTCAGAAAACGTGGAGGAGAAAGCAGGCAACTTTCACAAAAAAAAATCAAAAAATGTTAGATTTAATAGTCACACTCTCTACATAGACAAAAAGCAACAGAAGTGCCCTTAGGCTTCTGCTTATTGCTCTGGGTGTCCCACCACCAAACACAAGATGAAAAAGGTGAAACACCCCTCTCAGAAGTGCCACGGGGAGAATGACTTTGACACTGAAGGGAAATGGGAGTAACTGAAAGGGAAGGAAAGTCAAAGATTTTAAAATGTGCTGAATCCTTTCCCTGATAAGCAGAATAAGAGTATCTTCAAAAAATGCAAAATAATTGATTTTTTTATTATTAAAAATACACAAAAATTACAGAAAAATACAACAAATACCTATGTAAGCTTCACTCAAATGTAACATAATTTGACAGTTTGCCATATTTACTTCAGATGGTTTTAAAAATAAACAACACATTAGATTTCTGTTTCAAACAGTAAATGTAACAGATACTCTGAAGAGCCAGTCTGTTGGAAACAACAAAACATGGTAGATAAAATCTCTAAAGACGTCTTTCTAACGCAGGATGATCTGGTAAGACAGTAATGATTACTCCAAGGCCAAAAAGTGACAAAAGTCATATAGAGAAGTAAGTGAACTTGCGGTGCGTTTCAATCTAAGGACACTTGTTAAACCACGGCATCCATAAACTTCCATTTGAATAGGTGAATGGAGCTTCCACGTGAAAGTGAAGCCCCAAATTGCCACATTATCAGAGTTAGTATAGTCAGTAAGGAGAGGGAATTTTGTAGCACCAAATGCAGTTTAGGAAAAGAATCTCTGAATGCCATCGTTATGTTAACTAATTAAAAGAAAAAGCCAGTCTTCTAAACAATGCAGATGAAGAGTGCAAATAAATGTAACATCCTTTCATAATTAAAAATACACAGTCTTACCAAACAAGAAGTAGAACAAAAAATTAAAGACAAAAAAAATAATAATCTTATGGTGTCTTACCAGTTCACCCTGCTTTTAGAAAGATGTCTTTAGATTTTATCTACTAGATTTTGTTGTTTCTGACAGATTGGTTCTTCAGAGTATGCTACATTTACTATTTGAAATAGGAATCTAATGTGTTGTTTATTTTTAACAAGCTGAAGTAATATGACAAACTGGCAAATTATGTTACGTTTGAGTGAAACTTACCTAGGGGTTTGTCGTGTTTTCTGTAATTTTTGTATATTTTTAATAATAAAAAATCAATTATTTTGCGTTTTTTGAAGATACTCTTATTCTGCTTATCAGTGAAAGAATAATCTTATAATAATAATAATTGAAAGCTTTCCTTCTGAGAGTAGGAGATAGGCAAAGGTGCCCTACAACACCAGGCAACATTTCATTGCAAGTTGTGGGCAGCAGAGAAAGACAACAAAAGAAAATAAAGCTGCAAGGAAAAAAGAAAAAAAATGAGACAGAGAGGAGAAAGGAGAAGGGACGGGGAGAAGAGAGCAAGAGAAAGGTGGGATGAGAGGAAAGAAAAGTTGGGGACAAACGGCCATTATTTAGAGTTGATATGATTGTGTATATAGTAAATTTTTGAAAATACTGAAAAATTATTAGTATTTAGTAATAAGTAACTAGATATTGAGCATAGGAGTATACCAAGTGAATAAAGAAAAATCAGTTGTGTGTGTGTATACATAATAGTACAATTAAAAATTGGAAATTGTTGGGCGGTGCCTGTGGCTCAGTGGGTAGGGCGTCAGCCCCGTATACCAAGGGTGGTGGGTTCAAACCTGGCCCCAGCCGAACTGCACCCAAAAAATAGCCGGGCATTGTGGCAGGTACCTGTACTCCCAGCTACTCGGGGACTGAGGCAAGAGAATCTCATAAGCTCAGGAGGTGGAGGTTGCTGTGAACTGTGTGATGCCACAGCACTCTACTGAGGGCAATGAAATGTCTCCACAAAAAAAAAAAAAAAAAAAAATTAGAAATTGTGTTATAATATATAGCATTCAGCTTTTCAAAATTCAAGTGTCTAGAAATAAATTTAACAAAAGATTCATAAAACTTCCATAAAGGAAAATAAGAAAATACTATTAGCATACATTCTAGGGGATCAAATGAAGAGATATAAACATATTCAGAAAATAGAAGCCTTAAGATCATAAAAATGTCAATTTATCAAAATCATTCTATGGTTGCATAATAATTATCAACAAAATATCATTAGTTTTTCTTACTTTTGGTCTTTTCTCAAGCTAACTGAAAAGTGATATGGAAGTTCAAAATAAGAGGACTAGCTAAAAAAAAAAAAAAATCCAGAAGAAAAAGGTCTAAAAGTTACCTTAATAAATACCAGAATTTACTATACAGCTATAATTACCAAAACAGTATGATATTGGCAAGAAATAGAAAAATAGCCCAACTGAAATAAAGCCATTAAAAATATATATGTAATATTATGCATATATATCTGTCACATATACATGCACACATATATTTGGCATATGACAGTGGTAGCTTTATAGATCACTAAGTGGGTCTTAGAGGGAATTTTACAAGAAATAGTGCTACAGCAATTGGGTATCACAGATGGAAAAAATAAAATTAGACCCTTACCCTACACCAAACTCCCAAATCAACATAAAAATTTAAAAACACAATATAAAAAAATTAGATGATCTAATGATATAAATATTTATTAAATGAAACTATAAAATATATACAAATACAAAAAAATTGATAAACTAGGTCATGTGCAGTAGCTCATGCCTGTAATCTTAGCACTCTGGAGGTGGTGGATTACTTAAGCTCAGGAGTTGGAGGCAGGTGGATTACTTAAGCTCAGGAGTTGAAAATTAGCCTGACAAGAGTGAGACCCCGTTTCTAGTAAAAATAGAAAAACTAGCCAGGCTTTATGGTGGGCATCTATAATCCCAGCTACTGGGGAGGCTGAGGCAGGAGGATCACTTGAGCCCAAGAGTTTGAGGTTGTTGTGAGCTATGATGACGTCACGGCATTCTACCAGGGTGACAAGAAAAAAAAATTGATAAATTAGGTTACATTAACATCATAATCTTCTGATTATCAAAATACCATAAAGAAAGTGAAAAAACAAACCTCAGCATAGGAAAAATACTTTCAGTATAGGTGACTTGTGAAAAACTAGTATGTAGAATGTATTTTTTTCTATGTGCTTTCCAAATCATATACAACTGAAGAGCTCTTTTGTCAGGAGTAAGTTGGAAATCAATTAGTAAAGTAAGGCCATATAAAAGTTTGAATTATATGGGATTTGAAATAAAATGCATTTGGGTTTAAATACTTTTAAAAAAGAATAAAATGTTTTCACTCTGATAAATCAATAAAGGAAACATATATACAGACATACAGACACCTACTCATAAAACCTCAATTTGGGCTAAAGAGTAGAATAGGTCCTTTATAGAAGAAAACCAAATGACTGATATCGTGTATTGTTTATGGATTTACATTTGTATTGAAATAAATGAACATGGAAGGGAAGGAATATGAAGGGAATGTGAATCACAGGAAAAGTGTTCAAGCTCATCAATGATCATGGAAAGGCAAATTAAGGTTATGAAGAGACACCAATTTTACTTTTCAAGATGGCAAACATGATGAGTGTTTGTGTTCACATAACGCAACTAATACTGTTTTACTCTGCTGGGGAGAGAGTAAATCAGTACAAGTAATTTGGGAAAAAAACATTGTTATGTACTAAAGTTGAAGATATGCATACTCTATGAACTAACAATTACCCACGACTTAAAGGTCTGTCTTAGTATAGTGCCTTTGAAACTTTCAAATTACAAATAGCAGTAATAAAGTTTACAAAGTGCCCTGTGTTTATGTAGGTATGGATATATATTTATAGATGTGAAAAATATAATATTGTATAAGGGAATAATCCATCTTTAAATTGGTATTATTAATTAATTTCATGATGCGCTAGGTGTGTTTTACCCTGTGATTTGAAAATTACTACCCTAGAGAAACATTCACTCATGTATATGGAGAGACATACAGAAGAAGTTACATTATCCACACCAGGAGCATAATGTTGAGTGTTCAACATATGAGACATTCAACATAATGGTGATTGAAGATGATGCATTGAATAGGAATTAATCAACATAAAGTTCAAAACCATGCAAAATTTAATAACATAGTGATCAAAGATAAAAGTGTAATAAAATCAGAAAGAGAAGAAAAGGGATGAAAATGCAAAATTCAGGATACTACTTATATCTGGGGCAATTGAGGAAAACCAGATCGGGAGGGGTGTTCAGAGGCAGTACTTGTGTTAAGATGGGATGAGGGAACACAAGTGTTTATTTTGCTGTAATTCCTCATACACTACTCATGATACTATATACTCGATACTTAATTTTAAGACTACTTCAGCAAGAAATTATATATGATTGATCCAATTGACCCTTCCTATGTACTTGTCACTAGTCACAGTCCCTTCTTATCCCAGTAGTACCCTTCCCTTCCACGTTCATTTATTTCAGTACAAATATAGATCCGTAAATAATACATGAAATTGTTTTATTTTTAAAGTTATGCTGTTTCCATTTGCACCTGGCTAATTAAATTATGTTTTTGAAATTTATTGATCCATGCAGATTCATTCATTTGTTTCAGTTGCTATTTATGACTTATCTATTTGTATATCTTCTTTTGAATGTTGATGCTGTATGTCTTCTTTTGAGAAATATCTATTCAGGTTATTTGCCCATTTTTAATTTTGGGCTTTTGAATTCTTCGCCATTGGGTTGATATTTGGACTCTTGCTATTTTGGATATTAACCCCTTATCACATATATGGTTTGCAAATATTTTCTTCCACTCTTCAGGTTGTCTCTCCTCTTTGTTGATCGTTTCCTTCATTGTGCAGAAGTTTTTAGTGATCCCATTTGTCTATTTTTGCTTTTGCTCCCTGCACTTTGGGTTCATATCCAAATAATCACTTTCCAGACCAATGTTATAAAGCTTCTCCTCTGTGTCAGTGGTTCTCAACCTTCCTAATTGCCGCATTGTTATGGCAATAGAACAAAGGGGTAGCGACCCGCAGGTTGAGAACCACTGCCTATGTTTTCTTCTAGTAGTTCTAATCTTTTCTTTTTTGTTCTATATCCATTTAACATATACTTTCTCAAGCTTCAAATCAGCACTTCAAAGTAAATATGATCATCTCAATTTTGCAGACAAGAAACTGGACTAAAAGATTATGTAACTTTTCTATAGTCACTTTTATGGCGTAATTTGTATTCAAGCCCAGGTCCACAGGATCCAGAAGATTGTGCTACATACCCCACTTTATCTCCTTTATATGAGCAGTGTGTTCAAGTACAGGAGACAATAGGATGAAGGAGAAAGGACAGATACACATATTAGCAATTTAAAATAATTATAATATGACCACGTCGCTATATGAATGGCAAAAACATATTTAATTCTGAATGAATTTCACATTAGGTATTTTTGGCTTGTCAAATATGTCATGATCTGTGTACTGAGAAATTTTTAGGCAATAAATAATACCTATAATTTTGTCATCCATGATCGTTCAGAAAAGGTAATTAAAATTGTCTATAGTTTTAAGAAACTTAAGGTCAATTAGTTACATGATCATGTATGATATTGTCGCCTTAAAGGAGCATTCACAGTTTAAAACAAACATTTTAACAAGCATCTATACAGTTAATGTGCAAAATTCCTTAACCATAACTTTTTCTTCAGAATATCTTTCATGGTTTCAAAGTTACTAAAATGTTTTGCTGTAAATACAAACAGTAAACAGAGCTTCTTCATTGGTGCCAAAAGAATTGGCTTTGGATCAAAACTCTGCTTCTTATGATTTGTGCGAGTTATTTAACCTCTTTAAGTCTATTTCTATGAATATTTAGTGAGAATAACATCAAGCATCTTTCCAGTGTTGCTGTGAAGATTCAATGAGCTAATGTATAGTACCTGACGTATATTAAGTGCTCATAAAAAACACGATAGAGTGACTATGGGGACGTGGAATTGTCATAGTCCCCTTTAGCTGAGTCAATTTATAATCTTTCTTTGTCAAAGTGATGGAAGCAGTGACTTTTCAAGCTCGGTTCCATATGTCAAATAAAAGAGTATTTTCTTCCCTCTAGATTAACAACATTTAGCAAGCACATTTCAAATACATGAAGAGACAACAGCATAGCCTGGCCCCATGGAGGCTGTGGAATAGCACATAGTTCTAAGGAAAAAGCAATACTGGAGCACTGAAAGTGCAGTAGGCCTCAGGATTAAGGCTCTTCAGGGACATCAGAGTCTTTTACAGTCAAACAAGTCCATGCCCTCACACCTGAGCTGCCCGCAGGGCTTGGGAATTGACTAGTCCTATAACTGAGAGGCAGCCAAAGAAATGACTATTTATGAGAAAATGCTCAGAGAGGTTCTTAGGCAGAAAGCTGATAATAATATCACCTACTTGGGAAGTCTGCAGAGCTACATCTTGCCTTTTTGAGATATTTGGAACACCTCTTGTTTAGCTTACAGCTGGCATCCACTGTCTGCGATCTAGGGCCGTGAGGTTACATTCATTGATCAATGCAGTTTTCCCTGAGGTGTTTCCTGAAGTAAAGAGAGAAAGACTGAAATGTTCACTGTCTAACAAAAAAAGGTGGGGCAAAAGAACCACACTGGGTTACCGAGCCTTGTAAATATAAACCCCTAACTGGAGAAGACGGGAGAAGAACGCGCGCTCGGTTCCTGCCTTTAGGGAGAAAGCCGGGGCAGTGAGCAGCAGGAGTTTGGTGACGAGGAGGCTGAGAATTCTGTGTCCCCCAGAGGGATAGAAATGCTCAGAAAGCACATGGTTATCTGGGTCCAGAATAGATTGGGGGCACTGTTAAGCCTTACGCCCTTTCTTTCCAGAAGGCATCCTCACCTTGGGTCACCAAACGTGAAAAGGAGGACATGTGTGGGAGCAACAGGTTGACCCAGCAAAGAAAGCCCTAGGAAAGGCCTAGCACTGAAGAGGGTCCTGGAATCAGAATTAGAGCTGTGAATTTATAAAGGTGGTTTCAAAATACTGAAGAAGAATTAGACAGTGTAAATGAGAGGTTTTAAGTCAACCTCTTAAGTGTCAGTCAAAAACACCGAGAGGTCACATTGGGATGTCCATGTCACCTTTCACTATAGTGAATGGGTGTGTAGGTTGAAGAGCAGAAAGAGCTCTACTGTTGCTGCCACTGTGGTTCCTGCTTCACCTTGTACCAGTTTCTTAAATCCTCGATATAAACCCACATGGGCTGGAATCCTGGTGTTGACAATTGCTAGCTATATAAATGAAAGCAAGTTATTCAAACACTGTCAGCCTCAATCACATCAGGCATAACACACGGACTATTATCAACAGTCCTAGTCACTGGGTTGTAATAAGTGTTACATAAAACAAGCTCAATAAAGGAGAGCTTTTATTAATGCTCCCATTAGATTTGCTTCCAAGGTCAAAGATTCTTGCTCAAATTTTCTATTTCTTTTGTTACTCTCTGAAGAGGGATAAGTAGATTGTATTTTTTTAATGAGACAATTTCTAAGGCATGGTATAGACATAATACCTCTCCAGCCTTCACTAAGTAGCTAGATCTACTTAAGATGAAATAAACAAGGTGGGATAATGAGAGGAGAAAAACTTGTAATATTGTGCGGGGAATCTGCTAGTAATATAATGAAGAAGTAAATTTTATAATCAACTCACTAATATTTTCTTCTCATAAAAGGTAATTGTGAGAATAGTTTATGAATTATACAATATGACTCATCCAGATGGTGACCTCAAAGAATGCCTTCAATTTGATTCTCCCCTTCAGTGAGTAAGAAGAAAGCATCAAGCACAACCCCGGCCTTAGTTTCACACGTATCAAGCTAGCAACAGATTTTTTAATAAAACTGGCAAGATCAATGTAAAACTAACTGATCACACTAGGCATCGACTGCCTTTTACTGATTCAAGTTGGCAGAGGCTATGAAAATAATTATCTAGGTTTTGCCCAAGTGAAGAAATAATTTTCAACTTCAGTCGAGGCATTTGAGAAAAAAATAGTGTAGGTCTATATTCACATTCACATACGTGCACACAGGGACACACATATTTTATACAATTTTAGACCTGAATGTCTGAGTAATCCTGGAGACAAAACTGCATTATTCTAGGCTGTTGCAGTTAAGAGAAAGGAAAGGGAGTGACGTTGAAGACAGTCATGACTGGAAAGGTGGGGGAAGGTAAAATGTCGTGGGAGTTGAGGTGGAGGGAGTAACTTAGAAGGTC
>CAUYPK010018685.1:0-31607 GCA_963574355.1 Loris lydekkerianus
CGCGTGTACCCCACTACGCCCGCACCTGGGGGTGGCTGCCCCCCCACACCAGGACCGCAACCCTTCACTCATCGACACAGTTTTTTTTTTTTTTTTTTTTTTTTTTCATTTTTAACATTAAAAAATTTGAGACAAAGTTTCACTCTGTTGCTCAGTCTGGAGTGCTATGGTGTCATAGCTCTCAGCAACCTCAAACTCGTGGGCCTGACCAATCCTTCTCCTGCCTCAGCCTCCAGGGTAGCTGGGACTCCAGGCTTGTTTTTCTATTTTTAGGAGAGGCGGGTTTGGCTCTTGCTCCCGCTAGTCTCGAACTCGTGAGCTCAAGGTATTCTGTGTCGCGGCCTTTCAGAGTGCTGGGATTACAGGCCCGAGCCACCCGTCTAGCCTAGCCTTCCAACATAATTTACTCTTTGTCTACTAAGATTAGAGAAAGAATGGAGGTGTCAGGCAATCTTGAAAATAGCGTTAGATGAATTATTAGAGTCCAGAGAAACCCCTGTCAGAGAGTCAAACTGCATTTATGAAATACATACAGCATGGAGAGATTTGTGTACTAGGGTCAGTACGAAGATTCATTTATTCATCATGTATTTATTGACTGCTTTTACCTGTATTTGGAAACAGTGCATAGTGAGGTGTTTAGAATCTAATACAGGAAAGTGGTTTAACATACATAAATATTAGGTAGGAAAAGAGTCTCATAGACAAATGCAGAACTGTCTCACCACCTTAATGCTTTGTATGGTTCCTTAAATTAAGAAGTTCCTTAGTTTGGCATTTAAGGCCTTCTAAATTCTTGCTCTAGCCTACCTTTTTAGTTTTCTCATATGTCTTTAGAGCGGCATTGGCCACATCTGTGATTCTTTTGCTTGTAGTCATACTTACAAAGTAAAAAAAAAAAAAAAAAAAGATAATTTTAATAATGTATTTTGACCAGCTGTGGTGGCTCAAGCCTATAATACCAGCATTTTGAGAGGCTCAGGTGGGAGAATCACTTGAGGCCAGCAGTTGAAGAAAGACCAGTCTGGGTAACAGAGTAAGACCCTGTCTATACAAATAATTAAAAAAATAGCCAGATGTGGTGACACATGTCTGAGGTCTTGGCTACTTAAGAGGCTAAGGCAGGAGGATCACTTGAGCCCAGGAGTTGAAGCCTGGGTTACCCACAATAATGTAACTACCACTTATACCAAGAAACAGATTTGTAGAATTCCCACCCAATGCCTCTTTTCACTATCAAATCCTTTCCATAGGACTTGATCTTTTTTTTTTTTTTTTTTTGAGACAGAGTCTCACTATGCCGCTCTCAGTAGAGTGCCTTGGTGTTCAGCTCACAGCAATCTCACTCAAACTCTTGGGCTGTAGCTTTTCTCTTGCCTCAGCCTCCCAAGTAGCTGGGACTACAGGTGGCTATTTCCTTCTTGTAGTTGTTGTTTGGCAGGCACCCACTGGGTTCGAACCTGCCAGCCCCGCTGTATATGGCTGGTGCCTCACCCACTGAGCTATGGGCACCGCCAATATATATTTTTTATTATATGATGTTTTTAGGATGTATCTATAGTGTTGAATGTAGCTTGTTCTTTTTTCCAAACTACTGTAATTTACTCTCCAGGTAGCAAAGTATAAGAATTCCCATTGCTCCCCTCCAGGCCACACTTGTAATTATCAGTCTTTTTTGTTTTGACCATTCTGGTGGGCATTGTATTATCCTCTCATTGTGGTTTGAATTACCCTGTGTTTTTTTTTTTTTTTTTTTTTTTTGTAGAGACAGAGTCTTATTGTACCGCCCTCGGGTAAAGTGCCATGATGTCACACGGCTCACAGCAACCTCTAACTCTTGGGCTTATGTGATTCTCTTGCCTCAACCTCCCAAGAAGCTGGGACTACAGGCGCCCGCCACAACGCCCGGCTATTTTTTTGTTGCTGTTTGGCCGGGGCTGGGTTTGAACCCGCCACCCTCAGCATATGGGGCTGGTGCCCTACTCATTAAGCCACAGGTGCCGCCCAGAACTACCCTGTTTTCATATGAGGTTTATACTTTTCCATATGTTTACTGGTTATCTGGATTTCATCCTTAGGGGCTGTTCAAGTCTTTTTCTTATAAGTCTTTTTCTTTACATACTCTGGATACAGAACCTTTCTTGGTTATACATGTTGCAAATTTCTTATTTGTTTTTGAGGCTTGACTTTTAACTGTTTTAATATTAATAGTATAATTTGATAAAACTTGATGTTAATGTTAATTTAGCGAATTTTATTTATTTTTCTACTATAGTTAGTACTTTTGGATAAGTTAAAAAAGTCTTGTCCCCTGTCCTTGAAGTTATGGATATATAATGCTGTATTATTATTATTATTATTATTATTATTTTTAGATAAAGTCTCAAGTTGTTTCCCTGGGTAGAGTACCGTGATGTCACAGCTCACAGCAACCTCCAACTCTCAGGCTTAAGCAATTCTCTTGCCTCAGCCTCCCAAGTAGCTGGGACTACAGGTCCCTACCACAATGCCCAGCTATTTTTTGTTGCAGTTGTCATTGTTGTTTAGCAGGCCCAGGCTGGGTTCAAACCCACCAGCCTTGGTGTATGTGGCTGGTGCTCCACCCACTGAGCAACAGGTGCCACCAGTGCTGTATTATCTTTAAAAACAATAAAAGTTTTAGTTTTTGCTTTTTCAATTTATACCTATTATCTGCTTATATCAATTATAATTGATTTTTGTGTGTAACGTGGAGTTCAATTTCATTGTTTTTTACCAAATGGAAAACTATTTGTCCTAGCATCAATTAATTATTGAAAACTATTCTTTAGGCACTGTTATCCATTGCCACCATGACAACGTAAATTAAATTCCTACATATGGGTGAGACTTTCTGTGCTCTCTATTCTATTCCATTGATATATTTGTCTAATCTTGATCTACATCACTGCCTTAACTACTATCAAAGTTGAGAGAACCAAAATGGAGTCACTTAAAAACCTCCAAAACTCTGATAAACAGAGTCTGGGGAAACTAAGACAAGAAGGTTCTCATTTTTGTATGCCTGCTAACAAAACTATCACTAAAGACTGCAAAAAGCACCACGTCCCACAAAGGATATTACGATCTTACATAAACAATACTTCTGCAAGGATATCTGTCTAGCAACTGCTTCTCTAGCCTCAGACTGGCATCATTTTTGTTGTTATTGATCCTTGTCGCTAAGGATAATCATTTCAAGAAAATTTTACAACCTTCCTCATTTTTCCTTTGAAAATCTTTGTCTTCCTTTATTTCCTGAATAGGCATATATTTTACAGTGACATGTGTATTCTCATGGAAATGCTCAGTTTCTAAATAGATCTTTCTCTTTTAGAGAGCCTTTCTTTGTTATTTGGGTAGACATAAATTGACATAAATGGTATCAGAAATAGTACCTGGGAAAAGATCACTATCACAAGGAAACAGCAGATCTTAGACATGGTGTGTAGCACTCACTGAAGGCCTTTGAGCTCTCTGCTTCCATGGCTTGCCTTTTCTGTCCTGGGGGTCTTCTTGAAGGCCACATCTACCTCCTTTTGGTAGAAGCTTTTGACTTTATTTGGGATCGGATTTGGATAAGGCCACCCAAAATAAAGGACTTTACATCCCTCCTGGGATGATAAAAGACCTTTTGCTTCTTCTGGTAAGTCCTTTCAGATATATAGCTCAGTGTCTTTCAGTATTGTGTACTCTGATTTCTGTGGAATTTACATTCTGTCTGTGAGACATTTCTCTTTTGGTGAATTTACTTTTGTTCTGGATGCCTAATATTTTGATCTGCATGCCTGGATTAAAATTTCTGTGAACACTCTTACCTTTCATTTTCATTTCATGTTGGTTATGCATATATGATTTAGCTCTTTTCCCTTGTTTCTGAGAATCTTCTGAGAACAAAAATAAACATTCTAAATGATGGATTAAGGATGACCAAATTAAAAGCCATTAAGGTAGTTACTCCCATCTAAAACCGTGGTCGAAACTTCTGACATTCTTTGATAGGATTTATAGGATTTTCTTTGCTCTTGGGAGATGATTAAGAAATGTAATTAGATTCTCAAACATTAAAGCATGCTGGGTTTTCTGGGACTCTATTTGGCTACATATTATGGCCCATTCTCATGCACATTTTAAGAAATGATGAGTTCATAAAACTGCTAATCAAGATCAAACACAACGAAAATTAATTACATGAGACTGAATAACTGATGAAGATAACATTTTTATGATTTTCATTTGAAACATTATTGGTTCTTTACTTATGTGTTTTGTTTTCCAGATTTAAAAAAAACTTCTCTTTTACATTATCTATAGTTCACTGGTATACTGGTATACTTTTGTGAACAAAGGTGGAAACATTTGCTTTTTCTCCCTATTTGATTATCCCAAAGTTTGGAAACTATTTGTGAGTATTCTTATGACAATATGGTTATTTGCATAATTTCAATAAAAATATTTTCTCTTGTTATGGCAGGATACAGTTGAAAACATTACCAAATATTACTAAGGTTTTGAGTGAAATGTCATATTTGAGAATATGCATAGACTGGATAGAGTTGAAACACATTCTTCTTAGTAAAGTACCACAGGAATGGAAAAGCAAGTATCAATGTATTCAGTACTAATATGAAGCCAGTAGGTGAATCAATATGTGCCCACACAAGACAAAAACTCAGTTCAATTCAGCTTGGGGGGAGAGGGAAAGAGGAAAGGGGGATTGGTGTGTTCTCATCTCATGGGCACAATGTTGGGTGAGGGACACAACTACAACAGGGACTTTACTTAACAAATGCAAACATACATTGTAACCTAATTGTAACCTCATATTAATCTGAAACTAAAAAGAAAGAAAGAAAAAAAAGAAAGAAGGAAAGACACAGAAAAGCAAAAACCGAAATGCAAACCAGGATGAGAAATTGATGTTTTCATGCCATAGACAGCTTTTCTCAAGACACTGGAATAAGATTCTATCATAATGGGAGTCTTACCCCCTGCCCATGTTACCATTGTTTCATTTGGTAGGATAATGGCAAATGAATTGAAATTTCAATTAGTAGCTTCTGCTAGGAACTTGACAGACCATGACCTTAGAGATCCTTTAGTGTCCATTGATGAAATAAGGAAATGTGCTATTCCTAATACTACATGTTGTGCTTAGATAAATTTCTCTGGGAAAGTTGAGATCCATATACATAAAATAAAAAAACAGGCCACATGGATACAACAGGTCTCACCTAGTTACCTGTGGTAATTTGAAATATTCAATTGGCTGTCTTTAAGCCTAGGTTGGTGACTCAAAACTATTAGGCTAACTGAGATTATTATTTTACTTTGTATTTTCCCCTTCTTAAACTTTTTATCTATTATTTGTAAAAAAAAATTTTGTTTGCAGTTTTTGGCCAGGGCCGGGTTTGAACCCACCACTTCCAGTATGTGGGGCCGGCACCCTACTCCTTTAGCCACAGGCACTGCCTCTATTTGTCAAATTTTTGCAGAAGTACAACTAACTCCTAACAAAATAATGCTGGGCAGCACTTTGAGATAATAGCAAAAACTATAGAATAAATAAAATTGAAGTTAATAATAAACTTCAGGCAGAGTTAACCTGAAGGCCACTTCCATCAAACATGCTTTGTTGCTCAAATATGGCTAAAAGAGTTTTGACACTGACACCTAGTTGCCAATCACTCCCCTCAATCCCTGAATGAGATCAATCAGGGACAGGACCATTCTGACATTGAGGCACATCAAAACCTAAAAATGATCAGTGATGCTTTCAGGGAAAGGTCTTGTTCTATAAAAGTAAATCTGAAAGTTGTCAGTATCAAAATGGAGTCACTTGTGTTAAGAAAAAAAGAAGGAGGGCAGCAGCTCAAAGGAGTATGGCACTAGCTCCATATACCAGAGGTGGTGGGTTCAAATCCCCCCCCCCCCCAAAAAAAAAAGAAAGAAAGAAGGAAAGAAAAGAAAAGAACACACACCCTGACAATAGAGACAGGTAAGGCTAAGGGGAGGAGGAAGTTCTTAACTTGCATGCCTGGTAAAATTATTACAAAAGACTCTGCAAAAGCTACCACCTTACCTAAAGGCCATCACAACCTTACACACAAAATATTTTGCCAAGGACATCTGCCCAGCAATTGCCTGTCCAGTCTCAGAACTGAATCACTCTTGTTATTATTGATCCTTGTAGCCAAGGATGATCATTTTAAAAGTTATGTAATCCTAATTTTTCCTTCAAAATAATCTTTGTCTTTCTTTTCCTCCCTGCATACACACATTGTTTTCTATGGCAAATGTATTTCCATAGCAATGTCCCATTTCCAAATGAATGTCTTTTTCTTTCTTTTTTATTTTTAATTAAATCATAGCTGTATACATTGATATAAATGTCTTTTTCTCTCAGATTCTCTGTTATGTAGAATGACTGCTTTATAATAGAGCCTTAACCTTCCTTCTCTTCCTCTTTTTCTTATTCCTCCTCTTTCTTTTCTCTTTTCTTCTTTTCTTTATTTTTCTTTTTTTTGTGAGACAGAGTCTCAGTCACCTTAGGGTTGAATGCCATGGTGTCATAGCTTACAGCAACCTCAAACTCTTGGGCTCAAGTGATCCTCTCACCTCAGCCTCCCCAGTAGCTGGACTATAGGCATGTGTTTTTTAGAGATGGTCTAGGTCTTGCTCAGGCTGGTTTTAAATTCCTGAGCTCAGGCATGTCTCAAATTCCTAAATTCAGGCAACCCACCTGCCTGGGCCTCCCAGAGTGCTAGGATTACAGGCCTGAGCCATTTTGCTCTGCCCTTCCTCCTGTTTCTTTGCTTTTCCATTAAATTTTAAATTAGCTTGTGAAGTATCTCACACATACACTCATATCTAATGAGATTTCATCTGGAATTGCATTGGGTCTATAGATAGATTTGGAGAGACTTGGTATCTTTCATTATTGACTCTTCTAGCTGATGATAATATCTCTTATTTATTTAGATCTCATTCAATGTCTCACAATGTTTTCTTCATACAGTCTTTTTTTTTTTTTTTAATTTGAGACAGAGTCTCACTATGTCACCCTCTGTAGAGTGCTGTGGCGTCATGGCTCAAAGCAACCTCCAACTCTTGGGCTTAAGTGATTCTCCTGCCTCAGCCTCCTGAGTAGCTGGGATCACAGGCACCTGCCACAACACTAGGCTATTTTCTTTTCTTTTATTTCTTTCTTTCTTTCTTTTCTTTTCTTTTTTTCTTTGTGTGTGTGTGTATGTTGCAGTTGTCATTGTTGTTTTAGCTGGCCGCGGCCGGGTTCGAATTGCCACCCTTGGTGTATGGGCTGGCGCCCTACCCACTGAGCCACAGGCACCGCCTATCTTCCTACAGTTTTTGCATTTTGATTTATTCCTAGGTACTTGCAATTTATTTGGAGCTATTGAACATGTTATGTTTTTAAGAAATTAATTCTCTTTTCCTGGCATATACAAATCAATATCAAGTTTAAAACATTTTTTATTTTTGTATCTAAAAACTATTAAACTCTTATTAATTGTAACAATTTACCTGTAGATTCTTTTGGATTTGTCACTTATGTAACTATAGCATCTGTGAAAAAATCATTTTCTTTCTTTTTATTTTTCTTGCCTTATTCCATTGGCTAAAGACCTTGGGTGGCAATAATGGACATTCTCGTCTGCAGCACACTGATCACCACTAAACTCCTCAGTCTCAAGTCAACGGCATTGACGGGGGTTGAGTTGCTGATGGACGGTGGGAGTTAGTTGCCTGAGCCCTCCTTCCAGCGCAGTAGCGAGTAAAGGTGCAGTATACAACTCTTAACAGGCTCGTCTTCCAATGCGGAAGAAGGAGCCTGACGTCTCTCTCTGGTTGCCGCGCAACGGCGTTGTCCTGACCCGCAGTAGGGGCAGGGAGGTTGGAAGCACGTGCCTCCTCTTCCTTGTTCCAGGACTACATCCCCCACAATGCTGCGCGCCGCGGGCGGCCCTCTCCAAGTCGGAGAAGGGTCGGGCCAGGAGGTGGAGCGGAAGCGGAGTGCGAGGGACGAGAAGAGTAAGATCTCCACAGGCTGGGAACCAACCGCGTGCCAGCTCTCACCTCCGCTTTCTCCATCCACACCTGGAGGCTGCTTCACGAGTGCCGGACTCAGCTGACGCCGGCTAATCGGCTTTCGCTGTGCCTCCCGGGCTCAGAAGCCCAGTGGCTGCGGCGCCCATGACGGAAAGCCCACAGGCAAGGTAATGGGGAGGGGGCCAGGGGGACGCGGCGGGTGCTGGCGTTTCTGCCGGCGCCGCTCGCGCACCTCGCACAGCCCTTCCGCTGGGCTGCCGCTCCTCCCCCGCCGCGGCCCCTGCCGGGGAAACCCGGCTACTAGACGGGCCGGCATCCCCCGCTGCGGCCGGGAAGGCTCTTTGTCCCTTCCTATGGGCCGCGTCCCTGCGGGTCCGAGTCTGACAGCCGCAGCCCCGTCGGCCCGGGGTGGAGAACCGAGTCTGGCTTGAGCTGCGGGAGTCGAACGTGGCGGGGTCGGTCCCCAGCTGCGAGGATGGAGAACCCGGGTTGCTGCCGCTCTCACTTCTTTTTCTGTTTTTGACAGCTTAGTTCTGTTCTACTTTGAGAGAGAGAAAGTCAGATGCCCTTTTCATACTCCTTCTTCAAAACTCATCTCTTCGGTGACTGGTAAGGATGAACTTAAACTACTATCTTCATTGGTGGCTGTGGTGGTATTGAGTGGCTCAGACAGCCGGATTCGAATCCTGATTGCTTACCTTTGTGGTCCTGGTTAATTAGAGGCTCAAAGCCTGAATTTTCTCATGTATCAAAACACGCGTCTTTAAGTTGTTAGAATTAAGAAATACATCTATGACGTCACTAGCTCATTCGATTAAAAGATACTTGAAGGTGATACTTTTATTAGCTATGACTGAAGTGGCCTCTGGACTTAAGAGTTGTGCTTTTCTTTGTTTAATTATTAGCACCCTAAGTTGTGTATTCTGCAGTTTATACTTTGTTCACCTTAAACCTAAGCAAAGAATTCTTCATAAACTATACCATCTTCTTAATTCTGAAACTATGCCACCGTTTTAAAATGGCTGAGAATGTTCTTAGGAAATTGATGACTCTGTTTTTCTGTGGATCAGCTTTAAAGATAGAAGGATTTATTCGCCTCTCCCCTCCCCCCTCAACTGTCCTTTGGGGCTACTTAGAGGAGCTTATGTGTTTGTTTTGTCAGAGTGAGCATTTAGATCTGCTGCAGTCCTGTCACCGGGCTTTACTGTCCTTACCCTATGTCAACTTTTTTTCTACCTCTCCTTGCACCTTCACACTGATTAATACTTTCTCTCCCTGTAAGACTGGTGTTCCCAAGTTGTAGTTTTTGTTTTCCAGACTTGCTGAATGAATGCAATAAATTTGATAAGCATGACTAGAAAAATTTCACGTTAGTCCCTTTTCAGTTTTGGTGGTTCTTGCTTGCACTGTTTTTTCCTGAATTTTCCTGATATTGGTGATGGGTTTCTCTTCAAGGAAATCTTCATGATCTTTAATTGAAATTTATCTTTTATTTAAAATGTTTGCTCTTTGAGTTCAAACACTGTTGTGCAATATGTGCAATAACTTGTTCTGAGTAAATGCTATTTTCAAATATACAGTTGTAAGGCAGAAAAGCAAGGGGCCTGACAAATTGTGAGTGTACTCTTTAGTGATAGTTGAAATATATATGTATATGTGTGTGTATACATATATATACACAAAGGAGAAAAGGAGAAATCTAATGAATGTATTTTATAAAGATAACAGAGCTAGAGAGTAAATAAGTGGATAACTTATTTAAACTGTGCAAGAAGGCATATGCACTTAAAGGTTTCTGACACATTTTTAAATGTGTTGCAAAAATACTTGTTTTGAGGAATTTGCTTCTATTTTGGTGTTATTTAGCACAGTTTAGGACACACTTCTGGATCCTTGAGTGTAGCCTTTTGACTGAATCCAAATTGTACAGAACAAAACCTTTTAAAGTAGGTAGTTTTTCTTTTGTCCTAATATTTTCTATTTTATCCTTGTTTTACCATTTTATTCTTGTTTATCTTTGTAATCTTCAATGCTATTGTCTTTTCCTTTTATTTTTTGAGACAGAGTCTCACCATGTGGCCCTTGGTAGAGTGCTGTGGTGTCACAGCTCACAGCAACCTCAAATTCTTGGGCTTAAGTGATTCTCCCAAGTAGCTGGGACTACAGGTGCCTGCCACAACATGTG
Source organism: Loris lydekkerianus (assembly GCA_963574355.1). Classification (NCBI taxonomy): domain Eukaryota; kingdom Metazoa; phylum Chordata; class Mammalia; order Primates; family Lorisidae; genus Loris; species Loris lydekkerianus. Next base: position 10,271 of record CAUYPK010018685.1, read on the forward strand.
GCTATTTTTTGGTTGTAGTTGTCACTGTTGTTTGGCAGGCAGGGACTGAATTTGAACCTGCCAGCTCCCGTGTATGTGGCTGGCACCCTAGCTGCTGAGCTACAGGCACCAAGCCTTTCCTCCCTTTTCCAAATAATACCATCTAAAAATGATCTGATATCTTGAAGTACATATTTCTGTGTTTTAGTTAGAATTTTATTGTACCTTCTCTTAAGGCAGTGTGTTTAAATCATAGACCTAGTTATGGAGTGGATAGGCTGAGTCTTATGTTAAAACCAGCCTCCTCCTCACCTCCCCATATTAGTCTTAGCCATATTATGTAGAGAAAATATTTTAAGACTGGGTCTTTTCTCTTGAAATAATATTCCAAAGTCTAGTCTGGAGAGGGTTTATTTCTGAGTCTTTTTTGGAAATAACTTTTAGAACCTATGCACTGTGGAGAGCATACTGAAAGAAAAGTTTCACAAAACTGAAGTGTGTATAGTTTACTCTGATCATTTCTCTTTTCTCTTTTTTTTTTTTTAAGTGCTGGTTGCAAACTAGCTAGTTGATTTTTCTCTCCTTTTTGAAAAACATGGGAGTCTTGAGCTAAGAATTTGGATGCCTAATTTTTCTTCATTTGTTGGTGTTGGATGGTCATTAATTCTTTCTGTGCTTCATTTTCTTTATAATAAAGGTGTTCTAGTTTAAATACTCATTGATTCTTTGTCTTTACTTTTCTCTAGTAATTAATTATGTTGGACTAATAATGTATTTGCCTTTAGGTCTCTGGCTAGAGAAAAACTACTAAAAAATGGCTTAAATATTTGATTATTAATGCAGTGTACTGTTTGGCAAGTAGCATTACAGAGCTTTGAACAGCACTTTTTTTCAAAGAGCTTGTAAGTTGAAGTAGACATCAGTACATGTAATAAATATGAAAATTCAAAAAAAAGAATTACCCATGTTTGTTTTCTATTTTGTGTTTCTTAACAAGGACTATTTTAGAAGTTGTAAATCCTTAATATGGGCCAAGCATGGTGGCTCATACTTGTAATCTCCAGCACTTTAGGAGGCTGAGGGGGGAGGATTACTTGAGGTCAGGAGGTCAAGACCAAGTTGTGCAAAACAGTAAGATCCTGTTTTTATTTTTTGTAAAATTAGCTAGGTGCTGTGGTGCATGCCTGTAGCCCTAACTACTCAGAAGGCTGAGGCAGGATCTTTCAAGCCCAGGAATTGAAGGCTGCAATGAGATATGATTAAACTGTGATTTTGCTACTGTACTCCAGCCTGAGTGACAGAGTGAGACCCTGTCTCTAAAAAATAAAAATTAAAGCTTAATATGAGTTTTAAGTAAACATTAAGCAACGTTTGTAGAGTTTTTGCCTCTCCGGAGAGGCCCAGAAAATTGACCAGATGATGGAGGCCTTTGCCCAGCGATACTGCCTGTGCAACCCTGGGGTTTTCCAGTCCACAGACACGTGCTATGTGCTGTCCTTTGCTGTAATCATGCTGAACACCAGCCTTCACAATCCTAATGTCCAGGACAAGCCAGGCTTGGAGCGCTTTGTGGCCATGAACTGGGGCATCAATGAGGGTGGGGACCTGCCTGAGGAGCTGCTCAGGAACCTCTATGACAGCATCCGAAACGAGCCCTTCAAAATTCCTGAGGATGATGGGAATGATCTGACCTATACCTTCTTCAACCTGGACCGGGAGGGCTGGCTCCTAAAGCTGGGGAGCCGGGTGAAAACTTGGAAGCAGCGCTGGTTTATCCTCACAGACAACTGCCTCTACTACTTTGAGTAAACAATGGACAAGGAGCCCCGAGGAATCATCCCCCTGGAGAATCTGAGCATCCGAGAGGTGGATGAACCAAGGAAGCTGAACTGCTTTGAGCTTTACATCCCCAACAACAAGGGGCAGCTCATCAAAGCCTGTAAAACAGAGGCAGATGGCCGGGTGGTTGAAGGGAACCACGTGGTGTATTGGATCTTGGCCCCCACACAGGAGGAAAAGGATGAATGGATTAAGTCCATCCAGGTAGCTGTAAGTGTAGACCTCTTCTATGAGATGTTGGCAGCCAGAAAGAAGCGGATTTCTATCAAGAAGAAACAGGAACAGCCCTGCCCCCTGTCCCCAACTCCATTATTTATTACAGCGCTGCCCCACCTGGGTGGCCGGACCCCTGGGCCTTGGGGCTGTGGATCATGGTGCCCAGTTTGAAAAGATCACCATCTCTAGCTCCCCTCTCATTATTTGTAATTAACATGCTGTTGGTAAAAAACAGCCTGGTCTTATTCCATACTTCCTCCTGCTACTGGCCCTTTCGTATCAGAAAACACTATTAAGGATATGATTTTCTGTGTAAAGACCACCATTATGGGATCATTACTTTTTGTGATTTACCAAATGGTTGAACTGCCATTTGCTGCCTGGTCTTATTCCAGACTGCCTCCTGCTATTGGCCCTTGCATATCAGAAAACACTATTAAGAATATGATTTTCTGTGTAAAGACCACCATTATGGGATCATTACTTTTTGTGATTTACCAAATGGTTGAACTGCCATTCACAGAGGAAAGGGGAACACAAATCTTTCTTTGCCCGTGAATTTCCTTTTGTTCACTTCGGATGATTTCTCCAGACCAGGCCATTCCTTACTGGGGATTCTCATCTCATTTGTTTATTGAAGAATTTACTGCCTGCTCCCAAGATTCTGGTCTGAAAAGAATTCTAAAAGTTTTATTTGGAAGGAAACTAGGACTAGACTTTGTACTTCCTCCTCTTTCTCAGATCAAATATTACCTCCTCAGAGGGCCTTCCTTGACCCCACACTGCATGTTGATGTCCCCAGACACGTCAACCTTAATTTCTTCATAGAAGTTTATCACAACCTGAAATTAACTTGTTTTTTTGTTTATTGTCCCACTGCTACTAAAGCATAGTTTCCAGAAGAGCCAGAAATCCTGTCTGTCTCGCTTCACCTTTCACATGTCCAGTTTCTGGCACATAGTGGGTGCTTTACTAGATATTGTGAATGAATGAGAAAATGAATAAATAAATCAAGTTCTTTTATGCTTTAAATGAAATTGTGTGTAGTAAAGGTTACGTTTGAGCCTGGGCCTTTCTGGACCCCCCTTTCCAAATTCTTTTTTCTGATAATGTGTAGTGTGTTTTTGCTGTTTGTGATGAAGTTCTCTACCTTGAAAAGATCTTGTATTTATCCTTATTTTATTTCATATTTTTTCTATTTTAGTTTTTTACCAGTTTAACCAACTAAGACTTTTTTTTTTTTTGCAGTTTTTTGTTGGGGACTGAGTTTGAACCCACCACCCCCGGCACATGGGGCCGGCAGCCTACTCCTTGAGCCACAGGCGCTGCCCCTCAACTAAGACTTTTTAAGTCTTTTTTGTAGCAACTTTGTGATAGTTTGATTTGTGTGAATAAAGCATATTTGAAGCTTTAATGGGCTAATTGATAATTTAATAAATAGCCCAAGTTCAGCATATTCAGGATTTTAGGATCATTGTCCTAAACTACCTTTACATATTCTGTTTACATTGTTTTAAAGCAAAACAGAATAAAGCTTCATTTGATGTTATAATTCTTCCAGTCTTTACAAATATAATCTTTATAGTGGAGATAAGGGAGAGAGGTACTCTGGTGTAGAAGAAAACTAGACTGTGAGTTAGGGCCTGTATTCTGAGTCAATACAATTTCTGCTATTAACTGGTTGTTTCATTTTAGGCAAGATCCTTAAACATCTCAGGGCTTTTAGTTTCTTTATTTGAAATCTGAGAGGATTAGAATTTCTTCTCAGGTTCTTCCAGCTCCCAAATGGATAATTGAATTCTGTCCTCTGCGTCTCTATTCCCCAAAATCATTGCAGGAAGGTCACATTGCTGCTTGGGAGAAGGTGGGAGTAGGTTCAGGGATGTGTTTAAAAGTAAATAATAAGGTGTTTCTTAGTGACTGCTGATTATTCACCAGGCTCTTAGTGGGATATGGCCTCAGTGTAAGTCATGATATACTTACTTGTCTGTAAGGGACTTGGTACTTAATTAAGGAGACAAGGTTCACACACATGATTGGATGGTATGATATGTAAAATCAATTGGTAGAGAGCAAATGTGCTGTGGAAGTTAGAAGATCAATGTGGGGTGGAATAAGGTAATGAGGTTTTGAAGTCCTTCCCGCTGAGGTAGCATTTAAACAGATAATCTTTCTAGTCCCCTTTTAGGCTATTTGGAGAATGAATTGTTCTTAGCAGCAGCATGGCGTTATGTCATCTTTTAGGACTGGGTATTTCTTCAGTGACTTAATACTAATGAAATATTTCATTTGTCCACAAATTCTAAGTCAAAACCTTATCAAGCCTGCAACCTCTCTGAGAACTGACTCTTACTAACTAAATGAGAAAATATTAGGAAACATGTAAGGAAACATGCTGGGTAAATAAAAGTATCATATAAATATCAGGTATAATTATAACTATTGTATGAGGCACAGAGAAGACTGGCTTGATTGAGGGAGATATTTTTATGACTAATGAGAAATAAATGTGGTCTTAGGGGACCAGATTATGGAGGCCCATGAGAATTAATTAGAAGAGTTTTATTTGGATCTATCAAAAAATCTCCTACATTGTTGAATCCTCAAAGAAATCAAAATAGACCTTCCATTTGATCCTGTAATCCCATTACTAGATATCTACCCAGACGAAAAAAAGTCATTTTATCATAAGGACATTTGCACTAGATTGTTTATTGCAGCTCAGTTTACAGTTACCAGGATGTGGAATCAACCCAAGTGCCCATGAACCCATGAATGGATTAGTAATACCGTGGTACATGTTTACCATGGAATACTATTCAACCATAAAAAGGTGGAGACTTGGTGGTGCCTGTGGCTCAGTCTGTGGGCACTGGCCCCATATACCGAGGGTGGCGGGTTCAAACCCAGCCCTGGACGAACTGCAACAAAAAAATAGACGCCGTGGCACTCTATCAAAGGCGATAAAGTGAGACTCTGTGACGCCACGGCCCTCTATCAAAGGCGATAAAGTGAGACTCTGTCTCTACATAAAAAAAAAAAAACACAAAGCTGGAGACTTTACATCTTTTATATTAATCTAGATAGAGTTGGAGAAGATTCTCTGTATTATGAGAATGGAAAAGCAAGTATCCAATGTATTCAATACTAATATGAAGCTAGTAGATGAACTAATACATGTCTACACAAGAGAAAAACTCAGTTTAATTCAAGTTGGGGGGAGTAGGGATGAAGAGAGGCGGGAGAGAGGGGGATTGGTGTGTTCTCATCTAATGGGCACAATGTAAGGGATACATGGCACACCTCCTGGGTGAGGGGGACAGCTACAACAGGGATCTTGCCTAACAAATGCAAACTTTGTAACCTAACTGAACCCTCATATTAATCTGAAATTAAGAACCAAAAAACCCCCATATCTCTTATATTGTTAATAACTAATATTGCTCAGATTAATATTAGTTATTAATATTAATAAGAATTAATAGCATTGTTATGTGAGTATTAATAATAAAGATTAGTATTTATTGATTAATATGAAGTGCCATTTAATTTTCACCAGTATTAGTGGGTACTATTGTCCCCATTATATAAGTGAGGACATCAGGATTTAGGGAGTAATGTATATGGAAAACATAGAGAATACCTTGAGGCTGGAGGTGGGATGGGAATGAGAGTGCTTGCTAGATCTTGAAGAATTGATATTTCAACTAAGTACTAAAGGATGCAAAGGAACATGTCATGGGAAGAACATTCAAGGCAAGGAATGGCAATTGTGTAGACTCTGAGGTCAGAAAGAATTTATTTTATTTTATTTTTAATTTAATTTTAATTTTATTTCTTTTAATTTTCGGAGTCTCACTTTGTCACCCTGGGTAGCATACTATGCGGTCATAGCTCATAGCAACCTCAAACTCTTGGGCTCAAGTGATTCTCTTGCCTCAGCGTACCAGCAGCTGGGACTACAGGCACCCACCACAACATCAGGCTAGTTTTCTGTTTTTAGTAGAGACGGGGATCTCGATCTTGCTCAGGCTGGTCTCAAACTCCTGAGCTCAAGCAAACTGCCTGGCTCAGCCTCCCTGAGTGCTAGGATTACAGGTGGAAGCCCTGAGCTGGGCAAGTCAGAAAGAATGTAGTGTGTTTTGCCTAGTGTGGCTACAGCACTGTGAGCCAGTGGGAAGGACACAGAGAGGTGGGTAGAAGTCAGATTATGTGGGGCCTTGTGGCCTCTAGTAAAGAGTTTGAATGTTATTTTAAGTGCAGTAGGAAACTGTTGAAAGATTTTAAGCAGTTTGCTTAAAAATGATATGCTTTTATGGGTATGTGTGATAAAAAATACAGAACCTAAAATTTATTATTTTAATCATTTTTTAAGTGTACAATTTAGTGACATTGAGTACATTCATATCATTTTGCCACCATCATCACCATTCATCTCTAGGACTTTTTCGTCATTTCACATTGAACTTCTATATCCATTAAATCATAACTCTCCATTTACATGTGGGGAACCTGTGGCCCCAAGGTCATATGTGGCTCTCTCCAGATCCCCACGTGCAGCCCCTTGACCAAATCCAAACTTCACAGAAGAAATCCCTTTATTAAAAGTATTTGGTTCGGGCTTGACTCCTGTAGCTCAGTGGCTAGGGTGCCAGCCACATACACAGGAGCTGGCGGGTTCGAATCCAGCCTGGCCTGCCAAACAACAATGACAACTACAACCAAAAAATAGCTGGGCATTGTGGTGGGCACCTGTAGTCCCAGCTACTTGGGAGTCTGAAGTAAGAGAATTGCTTAAGCCCAAGAGTTTGGGGTTGCTGTGAACTGTGACGCCATGGCACTCTACCCAGGGTGACACCTTGAGACTCTGTCTCAAAAAAAAAAAGAAGAATATATTTGGTCCGTAAAATTTAGATTCAGTCAAAAGGCCACATTCAAGGATTCAGGAGGCCACAGGTACCCCACCCCGAAATGCTGCAGTGAACATTGGCATAAAGGTATACATCCCTTTGAGTTTCTTCTTTTGATTCTTTTATGTATATATTCTGAAATAGAATTCCGGATCATATCTTAATTCTGTGCTTATGTCTTTGAGGAAATGCTAGACTGTTTTCTCCAGGAGCTGTACCATTTTACGTTCCCACCTTAGGTGCAGAAGTTTTAATTTCTTCATATCCTTGTCAACACTTAATTGTTTTGGGGGAGTTTTTTTGTTTGTTTTTCTGTTTTTTATTTTTATTTTAACAATAGCCATTCTAATGGGGACCAGGTACCGTAGATCACACCTGTAATAACAGCACTTGGGAGACTGAGGCAGGTGGATTACCTCAGCTGAGAAGTTCAAGATCAGCCTATAAAGAGCGAGACCTTGGGCAGCACCTGTGGCTCAGTGAGTATGGCGCCAGCCTCATATACCGAGGGTGGCGGGTTCAAATCCGGCCCTGGTCTAACTGCAACAAAATAATAGCTGGGCATTGTGGCGGGTGCCTGTAGTCCCAGCTACTCGGGAGGCTGAGGCAAGACCAGGAGTTGGAGGTTGCTGTGAGCAGTGTGATGCCATGGCACTCTACTGAGGGTGACTAAAAATAGCCAGGCCTTGTGGCGGGCCCCTGTAGTCCCAGCTACTTGGGAGGCAGAGGCAAAAGAATCACTTTTAAGCCCAGGAGTTTGAGGTTGCTGTGAGCTAAGATGCTATGGCACTCTACCAACAGTGACAAAGTAAGACTCTGTCTTGGATAAAAAAGCCATCCTAATGGGTGTGAACTGCTATGTCATAGTGATTTTAATTTACATTTTCCTAGTGATTAGTGATGTTGAGTATTTTTTATTGGCAAAATGTTTTTTTCAAATCACGACTTTTGCTTTTGAAAGAAATTTTGACTATTCTGAAGAGAATGGGTTGAAGTGGGGATGGAGAGTAAATCTGGGAAATCATCTGAGATGCAGTTTAGGAATTCAGTTGGAGGTGATGATACTTGGACCACACTCTGTTGCCCTTCTTTCCTGGCATTTCATTTCAAGTGTGGCTCTTCTCCTTGATTCTTCTACCTTTGTGCCATTTAGACTTTAATTTCTTTTGTAATTTATGCAGCTGGGTTTCTCCTGGGAATCTTAAAAATATTCAGAAGTTTATCTTAGGCCAAAATAATAAAGATGATGAAGGTGATGATGATTTTATTTTTTGCCTTAAAACAATCCAGTTGTTATTTGGAGTGAATTTGAAGTTTGTTTGTTTGCTTAGTGATTAGTAAACAATACAGTGGTCTGAAAGTTAAAATTAAAAATTTATTAAGAGCGTAGACTATTTTGGTGGAGGGAGCACTCTGTATTAAACACTGTGCCTAAATGGTAGCTCATTTTTAGTTAGTGACTTTGTCTTGACCTAGGTGGCCTTCCTGGTGCTGGGTCAATACTTGAAGCATAAAGAAAAATTGGGGAGGATGGTGCCTGTGGCTCAGTCGGTAAGGCTCCGGCCCCATATACCAAGAGTGGTGGGTTCAAACCGGGCCCCGGACAAACAGCAACAACAACAACAAAAATAGCTGGGTATTGTGGCGGGCGCCTGTGGTCCCAGCTACTTGGGAGGCTGAGGCAAGAGAATCACCTGAGGCCAGGAGTTGGAGGTTGCTGTGAGCTATGCGACTCCATGGCACTCTACCAAGGACGATAAAGTGAGACTCTGTCTCTATAAAAAAAAAGAAAGAAAAAGAAAAATTGGGGAGGTTCAAAGTACAAGTTCTTTTTTCTTATTTGCAGCTTTGAATATTGAATAGAAAGAAGAGACATTGAGTCTTTCTTTTTCTTTCCTAAGGATTGAGGCTTTTGAATCACTAATCACTAAATTAAATTACCTCCAGTTGCTAAAGAATTTAAAACTTATTGTCTCTCTCTCTTTTTATTGAAATCAGAGACATAGCTGTCAGAGAATAGAGCAAGTATATTCAGGGTGATACTAAGCACTGAAGAGGTACCAATCGAGATTGCATTCTCTTCACTCTGCCTCCACTTTTGCCTAGTAAATATGAGGCCTGGTCTGCTCTGGCAGAAATTACTTTGGTTCCAGCAAAGGTCACCTGGTTTTTGTCCCCCTCCCCCTTTGCCTTTGAGGTCATTATGAAGTCTGATAGCAGGATGCCTGTGTCATAGGTGATCAACTGTAGTAGTAGCCTTACTACAGCTTTCATTGCTGCCTCATGAAAATATTTGAGATTTAGGTGCTGGTTTTCAAACTTTGCTGCATGTGGAATTTCTTAGTGTTCTTTAAAAAATACTGATGCCTGACACAACATCACCCTGGGTAGACACCCAGACATTCTAATTTAATTTGTATAAGATGTGATTTTAAAAACTAAAAAATCTCTAGGTGATTTTAATGAGAAGCACTTCCTGAGAAGAAAGCAAAGGCAGGATTCTCTCCTTTTAGAAATCTTAGTCACTTCTACAGGCCTTGCTTGGAATTGCTTGTGGAAGTAAACCTTAGATACAGTAGTTTTCAGGCTTTCTTGGGTTGCTTCAGGTAATCCTCATGAGCTTTTGAGTGCTTAGCCTATCAGGCACAGGTTGACTCAGAGCCATCTTTTTAACTTGGAGAAGTCTCCAGAGTATCCTTTCATCTTGGTAGTTCCTATAACCTCTTTATTCCTTGGTGTTCTAGTGCAAAAGGGATTAAGTGCTCCAACTTCTTACCTGTTTGCTATTCCCAAAGACAGACTGTTTTTGTATTAAACATCTTACTTCTTACTACTATAGAAAAACATTTAACAAACACCAAAAAGTTATAAAGCTTATAAATTGGTTACTGTTGTAGCCCTGTAGAAGTTCCTAACTTCCTTCTTTATTTTTTTGAGATAAGTCTTATTTTGTCACCCTCATTGGAGTGCGATGGTATCATAGCTCACAACAACCTCAGACTCTTGGCCTCAAGCATTTCTCTTGCCTCAGCCCCCCAAATAGATGGGACTATAGGCACCAGCCACAATGCCTGGCTGGCTATTTTTAGAGATGGGATCTTGCTCTTGCTCAGGCTGGTCTTGAACTCCTGAGCTCAGGCAATCCACCCACCTCGTCCTCCCAGAGTGCTAGAATTACAGGCGTGAGCCACCATGCCAGGTCTGATTTCCCTCTGAGATAGGCATCTGGCATGCTTTTATTTTGTTGAGGGCTGTGCTGAGCAGATACAGTCCATATCAAGACTGTGGAGACCTTTCATTCATCAAGACTTCTTTTCTGAATCTAGTGGCATAATCAGTCCTAAATATACAATCAACATAGAGCAATAAGAGTTTTTTATGTAAAGCTTGCTACATAGATCTTTGGGCCCCTAACACTGAATAATACTTGGTTGAAACTAGGCCTCTTTATTCCCTACAATTTATTAGTCTGGCCTCTTTATTCCCTACAATTTATGTATCTTCACCAGCTGGGCCTCTGCCTTTTCCTCTACATGTGCTTGCTTTCTATTCTGGTGCTAGTATTACCACTCATCCTTTAAGCAGAGAGCAAGGTGGTGAGCAACCTGTCACTTTATTTTTATTTTATTTTTTTTTTTTTTTGAGATAGAGTGTTAATATGTCGCCCTTGGTAGAGTGCTGTGGCGTCACAGCTCACAGCAACCTCAAACTCCTGGGCTCAAGCGATTCTCTTGCCTCACCCTCCCAAGTAGCTGGGACTACAGGTGTCTGCCATAACGCCTGACTATTTTTTTGTTGTAGTTGTCACTGTTGTTTGGTAGGCCCAGGCTGGATTCGAACTTGCCAGCTCTGGTGTATTGGCTGGCGTCCTAGGTGCTGAGCTACAGGTGCCGAGCCTAAAAAATATTTTTTTCTTGTTTAAAAAATTGATTTGAAAGCTAATTTCTAGGGTATCCCTAATGCCTAGCCTAAGGACTGGCTCAATAAATGTTTGTTGATTGAATACTATACCAGGTGTTTGTTTTGTTTTTTGGAGACAGAGTCTTGACTTTGTTGCCCTTGTTAGAGTGCCATGGCGTCATAGTGCACAGCAACCTCAAACTCTTAGGCTCAAGCAATTCTCTTGCCTCAGCCTTCCACATAGCTGGGACTACGGGCACCTGCCACAACTAGAGACAGGGTTTTGCTCTTGCTCAGGCTAGTCTATAACCCATGAGCTCAGGCAATCCACCCGCCTCGGTCTCCCAGAATGCCAGAATTATAGGCATGAGCCACCACACCCCGCTCTAGTTTTTGGCATTTACGTTGGTGACGTTTATTTGAATAGACTGAGATCTCTTACAAATCTTACTATGTGTTCTATATGTTCATGGTTTTAGTTACAAATGAGAAATCATTTAAAGATTTTTATGACTGGCTTGGCACCTGTAGCTCAATGGGTAGGGGGCTGGCCACATGCACTGGGGCTGGTGAGTTTAAGCCCGGACCTGACCTGCTAAACAACAATGACAACTGCAACCAAAAAATAGCTGGGCATTGTGGCGGGCTCCTGTAAGCCTCAGCTATTTGGGAGGCTGAGGCAAGAGAATTGCTTAAGCTCAAGAGTCTGAGGTTGCTATGAGCTATGACGCTATGGCAGTCTACCGAGAGCAACGTAATGAGACTCTGTCTCAAAAAAAAAAAACCAAAAAAACAAAACAAAAAAAAAAACAACAAAGATTTTTATGACCATGGGGACATTTTTCCAGATATGAAATGAATTAACATTTATTTCTGATTTAAATTTTGAAAAGGTATGTAAATAAAATTGATAAAAGACCAAAAAGCTTACTTAGTGTTGGAGAAAGTTGTCAAAGAAGAGAGAGTTCCAAATCAAAACTGTAGAATCTTTTCTTTATCATTGTCTGTTTTGTTACTGATAGAGATTAAGACTAATCATTTCTTTTCCCCTTAATTTTACAGAGATAATAGAATGGATACAACCTTGGTGAAGATGAAGAGTATACAATATTAGAGGAAATATTTTCCTTTTCAAAAGTCTTGTTTGGTGGCTTGTTTCCAGTTACCATTTTTCAGCCAAGTCTGTTTGCTCCATCAGAAATGTTTTTTACAATCTCAAGAAAAAATATGTCTCAGAAATTGAGTTTACTGTTGCTTGTATTTGGACTCATTTGGGGATTGATGTTACTACACTATACTTTTCAACAACCAAGACATCAAAGCAGCGTCAAGTTACGTGAACAAATACTAGATTTAAGCAAAAGATATGTTAAAGCTCTAGCAGAGGAAAACAAGAACACAGTGGATGTCGAGAATGGTGCTTCTATGGCAGGATATGGTAAGATAACTGTGGAATATTTCTAGTCTCCTTCTGTTCCCATTTAAAGATAGCCATGGAAATTGAACTCATTACTTTCTGCGTAGGTGTTTATAGAGTAGTTTTTATGTTTTTATTTTGAAAATCTTCAAACATCCTGAAAAACAGAGATAATATGATAAATACTCATATGTTCATCACCTAGATTTAATAATTATTAACATTTTATACTTTTTAATCTAATTGAAGAATTTTTAAAATAAATTATAGAAATTATAACTTTATATTGCTAGACATGTATCTCTTTAAAATATATATTTAAAAAGAACCTTCTACATAATACAATAACATTATTGTACCTAGTTTACATTTAAATTTTCCTGATTACCCCAATACAAGCAATTAGTTGTATAGCATTTATTATTTCTAAGAAGCAGGATTTGCCTGTATCATCAGTATTGTATATTGCTATTCTCTCTTTTCCATACTGGATTCTTGCTATGTTTTAAGTTCCTTATCATGTCATGTTATCTGTTGCCTGTAAGACTTCAAAGAAAAAGAGAACAGAATGGTTCTGTTTGTAATTTCTGTAATAAATTTCTGTAGTTTTTCCCACTCCAAATAGTCCGTAGATTTCCCATTTTTAGAGCCACCCATTTTACATTCTTTTATTTCATGTATTTGGCGTTTACTACATATCTAAATAATGTGCACTGTGAGCTACTTTTTGGTTTTTCAGTTACAAGCATTATCTGTTAACTTCCCACTATGTAAGAGTTCAGTTTTCTTTTTCACTCAGAAATGCATTCCATCCACCCCAAGGTTGGAATGCATGTACATGCCCTTCTTGTCTTGCCATTTTACCTTAATAGTTTTTTTTGAGACAGCCTCAAGGTGTCGCCCTGGGTAGAGAGCCGTGGCATCACCACTCACAGCAACCTCCAACTCCTGGGCTTAAGCAATTCTCTTGCCTCAGCCTCCCAAGTAGCTGGGACCACAGGTGCCTGCCACAACGCCTGGCTATTTTTTAGTTGCAGCTGTTGTTGTTTGGTGGGCTTGAGCTGGATTTGAACCCTCTAGCTCAGGTGTATGTGGCTGACACCTTAGCCGTTTGAGCCATGGGTGCTGAGCCACCTTCATAGTTTTTATTAAGCTAATATTCAGTGTTTTACTGTTATGACTGTGTTAATGGTGTTCATTACTGAGCCATGTTCAGGCATACCTCAGAGATACTGCAGGTTGTGTTTCAGACCACTGTAATAAAATGAATATTGCAGTAAAGCTAGGAGTCACACACATTTTTTGGTTTTCCAGTTCATACAAAAGTTATGTTTATACTGTATTATAATCTAGTAAGTATGCAACAGCATTATGTATGTAAAAACAATGTACATACCTTAAAGAATACTTCATTTCTAAAAAATGTTAATTATCTGAGCCTTCAGTGAGTTATAATTTTTTTTTTTTTTGCAGTTTTTGGCTGGGGCTGGGTTTGAACCTGCCACCTCTGGTAAATGGGGCTAGCGCCCTACTCCTTTGAGCCACAGGAGCCACCCAAGTCATAATTTTTTTGCTGGTGGAGGGTCTTACCTTGATGTTTGTGGTTGCTGATGGGTGGGGTGGCTGTGGCAATTTCTTAAAATGAGACAACAGTGAAGTTTGCTGCACTGTTCATTATTCTTTCAGGGAGGATTTCTCTGTAGCATGTGATGCTATTTAATAGCATTTTACTCATAGTAGAACTTCTTTCAAAACTGGGGTCAGTCCACTTAAACACTGCTATTGATATATGAACTAAATTGATATAATATTCTGAGTCTTTTGTTGTCATTTCAGCAGTGTTCACAGTATCTTCACACTAGGAGTAGATTCTATCTCAAAAAGTTACCTCTGTATTTATCTGTAAGAACCAATTCCTTATTCATTCAAGTTTTTATCATGAGTGAAACAATTCAGTATATCTTCAGCCTCTACTTCTAATTCTACAGTTACTTCCTCTAGTGAATCTTGAACCCTTTAAAATCATTTATGAGGATTAGAATCAGTTTCTTCTAAACCTCTGTGCATGTTGATATTTTGATTCCTTCTATGAATCACGAATGTTCTTACTGGTCTCTAGAATGGTGAATCTTTCCAAAAAGTTTTCAATTTATTTGCCCAGATCCATTAGAGGAATCACTCACTATCTATGGCATCTACAGTTTTATGAAAACATATTTCTTAAATATTAAGACTTGAGAGTTGAAATGACTCCTTGATCCATGGGCTGCAGAATTGTGTTAGCAGACAGGAAAACATTAGTCTTCCCATACATTTCCTCTCTATAAGAGCTCTTAGATGACTAGGTGCATTGTCAATGAGCTATAAGATTTTGAAATGAACTTGAAACGAATCTTCATTTCAGATGAATGAACCTGAGCAGTAGGTCTCAACATTGAGCTTGAAATATTCATTAAACCATGCTCTAAACAGACGTGCTGTCATCTAGGTTTTGTTGTTCCATCTATAGAGCACAGGCAGGATAAATTTAGCGTAATTCTTAAGGGCCGTAGGATTTTTGGAATGGTCAATGAGTATTGGCTTCAACTTAAAGTCCCCCTGCTGTGTTAACTCCTAACAAGAGAGTAAGCCTGTCCTCCAAAGCTTTGAAGCCAGGCATTGACTTCTCTCTAGCTATGACAGTTCCAGATGATTATCTTCCAATAGAATGATGATTTTTGTCTGCACTGAAAATCTGTTGTTTAGTATAGCCCTTCATCAATGATCTTAGCTTGAAGTTCTAGATAGCTTCTATAGTTCTATATAGCTTCTACATCAGCAATTGCTGCTTTACATTGCACTTTGATGTTATGGAGATGGCTTCTTTCCTTAACTTCTGTTAGCTTTAGATTTCTCTTCTACAGGTTCTTACGGCTCTCAGCCTTCATAGAATTGAAGAGATTTAGGGCCTTGCTCTTGATTAAACTTTGGCTTAAAGGAATGTTGTGGCTGATTTGATTTTTTATCCAAGCCACTAAAACTTTCTCCATATCAGCAATAAGGCTGGTTAACTTTATTATCATTCATGTGTTCACTGGGGTAGTGGTTTTTATTTTCTCAAAGAACTTTATTTATGGTTACAACTTGAACGTGTGGCATATGAGACCTTTTTGCTTATGTTGGCTTTTGATATGAGTTCTCACTAAGCCTAATCATTTTTAGTTTTTAAAGTGAGAGATGTTGTCACTCTTCCTTTCACTTAACACTTAGAGGCCATTGTAGGCTTATTGCTTGGATTAATTTCATTTTTTCTTTATTTAATTAGGGAGTGTTGCTCTGTCACCCTGGCTATAAGTACAGTGGCATACTCATAGCTCACTGCAACCTCTAACTCCTGGCATCAAGTGATCCTTCTCCTTCATCATCCTAAGTGGCACCTGCCACCGTGTCTGGTTAAGTTTTTTCTATTTTTAGTAGAGATGAGGTCTTGCTCTTCTTCAGGTTGGTCTCAGATACCTGAGCTCAAGCAATCCTCCCGTCTCAGCCTCCCAGAATGCTAGGATTACAAGTGTTAACCACCACTATTATTGTGTCTTAGGAAATAGGAAGGCCCAAAGGGAGGTGGAGAGATGGAGGAATAGCCAGTTGGTGGGGCAACAACACAAATTTATGGATTGAGTTTGCCTTATATGGGTATGGTTTTAGGCCTTCCAGAACAATTTTAATAGTAACGTTCAAGATCATGTATCACCGTAATAAATGAAAAAGCTTAAAATATTGCAAGAATTACCAAAAAGTGACACACAGAGTGAGTATGTGCTGTTGGAAAAGTGGCACCAATAGACTTGCTCAGTGCTGCATTGCTACAAATTTTCAATTTGTAAAAAATACAGTACGTAAAAGTATAATAAAATAGGTGAAGTACATAAAGTATAATAAAATAGGCATTCCTGTATTACATTATGATTATTTTCCCTTTCCTGTACTTTATTTTTTACCCTAGAATTAATAAATATTAATTTTTATTTCTTTGCCTAGTTTTCTACCTCCTTCTGGATAGTCGTTCAGATATGCTCCTGGTGTATTCAGACACATAAGGTATTTTGTCACTTTATCTTGAAGAAATCTGTAGGGAGCCTTTTGATAGGCTCTGGTCTGGACTGTTTGCTCTCTAGGCTTGCAGCAGAGGGTTGTTCTAGGATCTCATCATCCTGGGGATTCTCTTGGGCTGGATCTCCTGTTTCCTTGAATTCTGTAGTTTCATCTTTATTGTTTACTCCTTTATTAAATTTATTCAGCTTTATTTTTATAACTCTTTATGGAGTTTTTCATTTTGCCTCTTATATTTTTAATTTCTAAGAGTTCTTTTTTGTTTTCTCTCTGAGGTTATTAGTAGTAGCTTTTCTGATTTTAGGGTAACACATCCTTTAGGTACTTGAGAAAGGTGGAAGGGAAGTAAAAGTTTTGCGTCCTTGTATATCTGAAAAGATCTTTTCCTACTTGACCCATGTGCTTAATTATGTGTTTGGTTGAGCATAGCATCCTAAGTTGGCAGTCACTTCCCCTTAGACTTTTAAAGGCTTTGTTCTATTCTGTTTTGTTTTGTTTTGTTTTGTTTTGTTTTTTTCTTTTTATCCCCCTAGCTTTCAGTGTTCTTTTTGAGAATGTAATGCCATTCCAATTTATCTTTTGTATGTGACTTATTTTCTGAAACTTCTCAATGATGTGTGCTTAGATGTGGATTTCTTTTATACACGTACTGGGTTCTCAGTGGACATGTTATATCCTGCAATTGATGTCATTCAATTAGGGGAGACTTTCTTAAATTATTTAGGTGCTTTCTATTTTTTGGTTCTTTCTGGAATTTTGTTATTCTGCATTGAGCCCTCTGAAGTCCTCTAATTTTCCCTTATTTTCTATCTCTGTCTTTTTCATTTTTTGAGAAATTTATTCAGCTTTATTTTTATAACTCTTTATGGAGTTTTTCATTTTGCCTCTTATATTTTTAATTTCTAAGAGTTCTTTTTTGTTTTCTCTCTGAGGTTATTAGTAGTAGCTTTTCTGAAGTGTTTTTATGTTTCTTCCAGAATGTCTGGTGATCCTTAGCCTTTTGCCCATATTTAAGAATGGGACACTAAATGGTTGATAGCAAGTGCTGAGTTGCTGGGTGGTATTCAACATAAGGCGATCTAGCTGAGACATTTCCTTAGAAATATTCTTAATATTTGTAATGATTTCTGATGGTGGCTATTGGAGTTCGGCCAAATTTCACAGGTTACGAGCACAGTCTTCTACAAGACTTTTCTCACTTTAGAAGCCAGCCACTAGTTTGAGCATTCATTCCCAAGCCACTCTCCCTTCTGACAAAATGGCTACAAATTCATGAGTTCCCATTGCCCCTTCATGTTTGGTAATTCACCAGAATGTCTCACAGAACTCACTGAAAGTACCATGTAGCACTTTCAAGGTAAATACTGTATTTTTAACCTGCAGTTGGTTGAATCTATGGATGCAGAACCTATGGATTTGGAGGGCTAATTAAGGGACTTACACATCTGTGGATTTTGGTGTCCATGGGAAGTCCTGTAATCAATCATCTGCAGATATGAAGCTATTAATTACAGCCAAAGGGTAGAAATCAAAGCCAGCCAAAGGGAGGCATGAGCAGGGCAAAGTCTGGACAAGGGGAGGCATGCATAGGGCAAGGTCTGGAAGAGTTCCAAATGCAGTTTCTGTTATCCTCTTCTCATGGAGTCAGGACACATTACCTCTTGGCACAATAAGACGCATCATTGTATGATAATGTGCAGAGTATTGTTATCTAAGGAAGCTCTCCCCAACTTCTCTGTGTAGAGTTTTTATTGGGGTTTCATTATGTAGGTGTGATCAATTGAATCATTGACCCTGTGGTTAAACTCATTCTCCAGCTCTCCTCCCAAACCTGGAAGTTGGCTGAAAATCCCTCAGCCCTCTGATCACCTGGTTTATCTTTCTGGCAAGGCCAGCCCCAGCCCCCTGGGTTATCTTATTAGCATAAAATATCTAGGGGCTTACTTTGAGTCACCTCCTTGATGTAAGCTAATAGGTGTGGTCTCAAAGGTCCACACACCATGACTAACAAAAATATTCATCCCTCAGGAAATTCCAGGCATTTAGTGGCTACTTCCCAGGAACCAGAGACAAAGACCAGCTAAATTCTTTATTATACAGTATTGGTGTGTTTTATTCTTTGGAATTATCTCTAATATCAGCATATTTAGGTCTTTCCTCTTGAACTGGTTAGATACCATAGAGAAGTACTTCCAAGGTGCTGCTGGAGAGTGTAGACCTGTTCTGGGATCTGAGTGAGAAGAGGTGGTTGAGAAGGGTGGACTCAGCACTCACTGTAAGCTTTCATTTACTCCCCTAGTTTCCAGTGTGGTACCCAGGCCCTCAACTTCTTTATTCCCTTCAAAAAATATATCTCAGGGGGAGAGGGATGGGGGAATTGGTGTGCTCCCACTTACTGGGCACAATGTAAGGGTATATAGCACAAACTCTACCTAACATATGCGAATGTAGTAACCTAGTTTTTTGTACCCTCATATTAACTTGAAATTTAAAAATGTATTTTTCTTTTTACTCACTTGGTTGCTGCTGCTTCAGTGCTAGGTGGCACCTTAAATCCAGGATTGCCTTGGTTATAGAGAACAGAGTACCCTTCTTCTGGAATGGGAAGGTCCCAAATGGGATATCCTGGTGTATGGAAGGGTTGGTGGGGAGAGGTTCATGCCTAGGGGACTTGTAGAACAAACCTACAGTATGGTGCTGTTGAACAGCCACTGAGATTGGCATCTTCTTTAGCAAAGTTATAGGACAAAATTTCCAGAGCTGGGAATGGTTGTCCTGTCTCCCTTTTTTGTCTCTGGTTGTCATCAGAATATTTCTCCATCAGGCACTCCTGATGCTTCCTGTGGGTTGAAGAGGGACAGATTTCTTTCCAGGGATGGTAGCTAAGCTGGCTATCCACTTCAATCTCACTTTTTCCAGTGTAGAAAGCATGTGTTGGGGGAAGTTTTCCACATCTATGCAGGGCAGATCAGAGAGAGGAGTGTCATAGGTATGGAAGTCCGATTTCCTTACTCTCCTTGGGAGTTTTTTCAGTTCTTGGTGGCCCCAGGAACTGTCTTACCCTCATATTTGAGTTCTGGGATATTTCTGTTTATAATTTTGGCACTGCATGTTTATTTTTAGTTTTCTTTTGAGGGGAAATGAAACCAGTTTGCTTCTGTGCTATTATTTTGAACTGGAACTCTACACATCATATTTTAGAAACTGTATTTTAATACTTAGTATATGGCAGGGATATTTCTGTGTTAGTGCAGATATATACATATATATATATATATATATTTTTTTTTTAATGGCCACATGGTATTTAAATAGTTCTTTGAAAAAGTTTTTCACAACTTTCTGATTTTAAATTTCAAATATTTTAAATATTCAATTATTTATTATAAATATTTATAATATTCAAATATTATTATAAATATTCAAATATTACAGAAATACATGACAGATAAGCAAAAGTAGAGCAGAGAAAATTTTAGTTCATTTGCTATATATTGGGATTGGCATAATTTTTTTTTTTTGTTTTGAGACAGAGCCTCAAGCTGTTACCCTGGGTAGAGTTCTCTGGCATCACAGCTCACAGCAACCTCCAACTCCTGGGCTCAAGCGATTCTCCTGCCTCCGTCTCACAAGTAGTTGGGATTACAGGCACCTGTCACAATGCCTGGCTATTTTTTTTGTTGCAGCCGTCATTGTTGTTTGGTGGGTCCGGGTTGGATTTGAACCTGCCAGCTCAGGTGTATATGGCTGACGCCTTAGCCGCTTGAACCACAGGCGCCAAGCCGGCATACTTTTTTTTTAAAGGACTAAATAGTAAATATTTTGACTTTGTGGGTCATATGGTGTTAAGACCAAATTCCGCCACTGAGAGATCACCAGACACACATGCAAAAAACAAAGGAGTGACTTCAAGCATGCTTGGTCCGTACCTCTGGCAGAACTCTGCTCAGAGGGGACGACCCCAAGGTAGAAATGATGGCAGGTTTTATATTCTTTGGCGTGATGCATTTTGGGTTTCCCGGAGGGAAACCGGGACCAAGTTGGGGGGTTGGTCGGCCCAGGGACTGAGGTAATTTAGGAGGTTTAGGATTGGCTGGTTCTGTCTGGGACTGGCTCTACCTGGAGGCTGTGAGAACAAAGGAGTGTATGTTGGATTGGCTGGCTGTATCAGTAACTGACCCCACCTGGAGGCTGTAAGACTCAGGAGGGCGTGTTTTCCCTGGTTGTGGCTGGGGCACCAGGGCCAACTTTCACCCAGGGGGCGGCCGCTGAGAATCTCTCAGCCCCTGGTGAAAGACCGACTCTGCCTCCTCCCCCCCTTCCTCACCCTGCTAACTCGCCTTTTCAGCTTCTCTCTCTCTTATATCCCCTATGTCTCCCATTGCCCTTAACATCTCTGGGTGGGAGATAGTTAACATTATAGTGTTGCAGTCAAAACCCTCTCTTTGAGCAATTAAAGAATTACTACAAAGTTTGTTAAAAACAATTTTTACTGGCTGCTAAAAAAACTGTGGTTGCTATGTTACAAGTAGTTTTGAGATAAGGTGCTGGCATTCCACAGAAGACCCAAGGTCAATTACTCATTTAGAACTAGAGAAAAAAAAAATGTTTTAAAACTGTAGCGCTTTTCCCTCCCTCCTCTGCCCCACCGCAGGGTTAGGATTAGGATTCGCTACCGGCCCTTTAATGGTATATGTTACAATAAATGAGCATGACTGTGTTCCAATAAGACTTTTATTTTGCCGGGCGCGGTGGCTCACGCCTGTAATCCCAGCACTGTGGGAGGCTGAGGAGCGAGAATTGCTTGAGCTCAGGAGTTCGAAACTCGCCTGAGCGACAGTGAGACCCCCGACTCATGAAAAAAATGGAAAAACCCAGCCGGGCGCGGCGGCGAGCGCCTGTAATCCCAGCGGCTTCCGGAGGCTGAGGCAGCGGGGTGCCCGCAGCCTGAGTCTGAGGTTGTGGTGAGCTACCATGCCCACTGCAC